>JYFJ02003558.1:3292-40189 GCA_000934665.2 Catajapyx aquilonaris | reverse complement strand
GGGGGGGGCCTCCTTGAACCCTCGCCCAGGGCGCCATTTGCTCTAGGGCCGGCGCTGCTAATACAATTGCTAATACTCGAAAATTGGACTTAAGCATTTCTTGCCAGTAATACCTCTCTCGTTTCAGGTCATCCCAAAAACTGGATTTGAATTCCTGGACAACTGGTAAGGTAAAAACAGATGTTATTTCTGCACATGACTCATTGGCAGTTGGCTTCAGAGGGGTGAAGATCGTTTTGGTGGTGGTAAGAATTTTTTGCACTGTTAGTGTTGTGACTTAAATCAGGAGTGAAAAATTAATCAGGTGTGTGACTTGCTTTAATTCAATGAATTTTGCATATCACTAGAACTCAATTCATACAACAACGATATTACATAGGTGTACCTTAGCACAATACTGAATCCTAAAATTAATGTGCAATCACATATATTAAAAGGGATAAAAGTGAGACAGCAAGGCAAATTCTATCTAAATATGTTGGAAATGGATTTTTGGCACGTGGGAAGCCACCTGCATAATAAAGCGTCATGTAGTAACACCCAAATCACAAGTAATTATGTCACAGTGCCATCTCCACATGACATCTGGCTATTCATGACTAAATGCATGCTTTCCTTCAGGGCAAGGAATTTGGCTGCTTACATGTCTGAAGCCAGGGGAAAAAATTATTGGTGAATTATTTTTGAGTTGTTCATGGTTGGCTAAACATTCATAGCAAGTTACCTCAACCCCATCATGTCTTGAAAAGGGAAAACCTTGCAATTTTAAAAGTACATATTGATAAATTGTCCTAATTTCTTCTCAGTTTTTTATTGGGGGTCAAGTTATTATACAGGGTGTAAATGAATTCGGGGGACAAACTTGTAGGGGTAATAGAAGGGACCAAGACAAACATATTTGACCTAGGAACCTGTGTCCGGAAACGCCATCTAGAGGGGGTTCATAGACAAGGAATGGGTGCGCTAAGACGCGTCAGGCGGGCGGCGTTAGCGAGCGGACCGTTTAGTTGCTAGGTGGGGCGCGGATTGTACACAACTTTGCAATTTGCCATAACCTGGCAACAACAGAGCCACCTAACAACTAAAGTCAGCATGCTAGGTAGCGCACAGATAATAAACAACAACTCTGTTGTTGCCAAGTTATGGCGAATTGCAAAGTTGTGTACAATCCGCGCGCCACCTAGCAACTAAACGGTCCGACCACTAACGCCCCCTGCCTGATGTGTCTGAGCCCACCCGTTCCTCATCTATGAACCCCCTCTAGATGGCGTTTCCGGACACGGGTTCCTATGTCAAAGATGTTTGTCTTGGTCCCCTCTATTACCCCTACAAGTTTGTCCCCCGAATTCATTTACACCCTGTATGTATAGCCTCATCCTCACAAATGTGACAAACCAAAAAAGGGTGTCACATCGCATCTGCTACTTTCAGCTTGATGTTTAAATTTACTGGAAAATTGATGAAACCATTACCAATCAGTTTAGATTGAATTCACCCTTTGTCTATGAACAATGTTATTTATGAAGGTGGAGATGTACAACAGTGCAAGTTATTATGGGTGTGGACTTTTCATACAATACAGTATTTGAAATGGGTTTTTGTACTTTTTTACCCCAAAACTTCTGGAGCAGAAGTGGAATAAAATAAGTTATCAAGTCAACTTTGCTGCTTCCTTTTTCTTTGTGCTTCCACTAGCTTCATCAGGACCATATCTTCATAGTCTGGATCCAAAGGGTCCTCTGGTTGAACAACTGGTTGAACACGTGCTTGAACCACAGGCTGGCCTTGAACCCATTCCATGGTTAAAGGGTTGTGTTCTAAGCCCTTTTCATTTCTATATGCTAAACTCTGCAAAAAAAAATTATATTGTAATTTAAAAATATGACTCTGGAAGTAAATGAAATTCAAACATACAGCTGCATTTGTGCTCTTAAACTCGATGAGTGCAGTCCCCGTCTTCCTTGATGAGACAACTATGCAGACTTCTCCATACTGAAATTATTGAATTTATTATCATGATGCATCAACAGTACTATACAGTATTACATGTTTCTGCAACAAGTGCTACATTTCTGTAGCTTCTTTATGAGTATAGCCTGTATTTCAGTCTTGGAAAGCCTAGTGAGTCATTCCACTGAAATTTCAAATACAATGCTATGAAGCACTGGTAGGCTATGACATAATAGCAACCTAGACTTTTTAGAGATTTTAGATTATTCATTTTATTTGACTGTTACACTTTCACAAGCATTTCCCCATGAGAAAGTGTCATTAATGTTTGGCAGAGAGTACAAGTTGAAAATGCTTGTGGTTATGTCTCTGCTTGTGTGGCAGAGGCAAGCATCAGAGTTCAGAGGCACCAGGAGTTTAGCAGAGAAGTTTCCTTAACTACTACAGGTTGAGAATCCTTGATCCGAAATGCTTCGGACCAGAAATGTTTCGGATTTTGGAATATTCGTATATTTGCATCTATAAAATGGGACAGTTTTGGGATGGAATAAATGCCTGAACACAATATCCATACATATTTTTAAACGGAGGTTATACATTAGCCCTGAAGGTAGTCTACATACATTTTAAATCATTTTGCATGTGTACAGATGATGCTAGTCATGTTACACTCACATGGAATTTTCCATTTGTAGCGTGTCATTATCAGCACTCAATAAACTTCAGGATTTTGGAATTTCGGATAAAGGATTCTCAACCAGTATAACCAACCTAATATTTTCTGCCAAATGGGTAGTGGCTAAATAAGCAAGATTTGTAGGGATTGGAAGTAATTGAGAAAGGATTTCAAACGTGCTTTACCTTTTGGAAGATCTCGGTCAACACTGACTCCTTGTAACCTCCATTGCTTGGGTCGTCCTTCTTTGCCTTCCACCTGATCTTCAACTTTGGCTTTATGTCCATCTCGGGTGGCTTTGGTAAATCCTGCCTTATAAATTCTCTCAGCAGCTCCTGCTCCCTCCTGAGTTCCTGTGATCCCTGCTTCCTTAGCCGCTCTATTTCGGCCTGGTAACAATATACAAGGTTCAGCAAACAAAAAGGGATCAGGTCAGGTGCTGACTGCCAACACTACGAGATGGGGTTGACCCAAGACTGTATCAGGAGTGATGACCCGCCGGGTTATTGCAGAAGGGGCCAGGATATAAAGCTTGTATGCAGCCCATGGGGTTGATATGGGAATGACTGCTGAGGCCTTTCGACGATTAAAATGTGACAAAAAACTATCCCTTAGAGGGCTATACAGGGTGGCTATGCGATCAGGCCAGGAAAGTGCATAAAGTATGGTGTAATGGGAGGGTTTTAAATTTGGAAGGAGACGGGTCACCTGACTTGTCTTGACCCATCGATTGACATAGATGGAAGGGACATTTGTGCCTGAGGAAGGGTCTGGAAATAAAAATGGAACGGCAGAACTGTTTCCTGAGAAAAAGTAGATTTGGATAGCAGCGTGGTCACCACCAACTCTCAACAACCCCTTCCAAATTTTGGTCAGCTGTGGCTGGAAAATGAAAGTTTTGGTGTTGGGTTGGGGGGAGGGTATGGAAACAATCCTCAGTCTAGTAGCACATATTATGTATTACACTACAGGGTGTTTCAGACTCACAGGTCAAGAGCGTGCGAGGGGGTGGGGAAGAATCACAGGTGGCGACTACCCAGGTCGGTTTTATAAAACAATGAGAAATACGGCAGTAATCAATTTATTTATTATGGCCGTATGGCGTGACGTCACATCCTGAGTGGCGAACTGAGTGGCGCGGACTGGCAAATGCAAGGCAAATGCATTGGGTTGAACCTGGTTGACGGGTTTTTAGCCTTGCGGGTTGCACTGAAAAAGGCGCTCTCATGCTATACCCGTAGGGTACTGTACAAAGTAGTGTACTACTGTACAGTAGTGTGTTCAGTACCCTGCCGGTGTTGCATGAGGGCTCCTTTTTCAGTGCAACCCGCAAGGCTAAAAACCCGTCGACCAGGTTCAACCCAATGCATTTGCCTTGCATTTGCCAGTCCGCGCCACTCAGTTCGCCACTCAGGATGTGACGTCACGCCATACGGCCGTAATAAATAAATTGATTACTGCCGTATTTCTCATTGTTTTATAAAACTGACCTGGGTAGTCGCCACCTATGATTTTTCCCCACCCCCTCGCACTTGAACCCGTGACTCTGAAACACCCTGTATTTCCCCAGCATGGTAAAACCTAATTGATCCATTCTTAACAGGAATTAATAGCACAATTTCTTTTTGCCAAGTTCTCAAAATGTGCCCATCAATTTCAATTTTAAAGGAACCACCTCTGAATGGTATCACAGTTAATCTACATTGGCCTTTAGCCTCAAAAAGGACAGGCAAAAAATGTTTCCTGCAACAAAGAGGGCCCCAGGTACATACCTGGACGTAAAGAAGTACCTTGCTATTTTTCAGGCATGGGCGGCGCAAGTGGGGATAGCTGGCACACTGCGGGAGGCGACCACAAATTCAAACCCTGCAGCGATTGAGTAGTTGGAGCTGCCTTATTGTGCACTGGTTACGACACAGTCAGCCCATGATGGGTGTGATTGTTGCCATTGTTTACACAGAGTGGGTGATGGGGACGACCCACTATGGGTCTGCCTGCTGCTTACACTAATAGTGCATTGCATCAGGATTAGGGGGGTGAAGGGAGATTATTTTGAGAAAGTGCTTTACTTTCATCACCCACATCACTTCCTATGACGTCTCAGGATGGAGTTACCGAATGGTCTGGAACGAGTGCGGTATACTCTTCTCTGCAAATTTAATATAAGGGCCACATTAAATGTCATCCATTCCTAATCAAGGCCAGAGTAGTTTAGTTGTTTCACTGGAAACATTACTAGGGCACTCCACAAGCAGAAGGCTCTTCTGATGCCCTAAACAGTTTGGCTGACCCCATCCGGACAGGTGGCTGAGGATCAGAGGTAGGGGTAGTGATTCAAGTTCTGTTTTGTAGTCCAGATCTGGTCCATCGTCATCACTTGAGTTTTAAATATGCAATGCAATGTCCCTGGCTGGAGATGACAATGGAGAGTCTCCTCAGCACACTTGTGACAATGTTGCGGTAGGTTTCCCAGTGTTCTCTGAGTGACTCCCATACCTGGTGGACAGGTCACCACAAAACCTCCTAAGTACTCTCCTCGTCCAGCCTCCACTGACACACCATCAGGCCCCAGATGTCCTAGATGCAGTTTAGGAGCAATGACTTCACAGGCCAGGGGATGTAGATGATCTCACGGTGCATGTCCAACCAGGCAGTCATCATCAGAGAGGTATGGACAGAGCTGTTATCTACAAGGTGAATAGTAGGCATGTCCTCCTCAGGGTTGAGTACCCGCACTGAAGGAAGCATGGATTCCTCCAGCATGCACACACACTTCGCTGAGTTTATCTTGGGTGACACCTCAACCAGTTCTCCAACTCCATCCACACTCATCTACCCTCCAGAATGTGATGGTGATCCTGCTGGATTGCTCTTGGGGCAAGATGTAATGGGGATCCAGCCACTTGTCATCTGGGCACTACACATGGCAGAGTCCAACTGCCGACCACAGGAACACCTTTTCTTATGTCTCATGCCCCTGGCCTTGATTGGGAGTGGATGAAGTCAGTGTGGACCTTATATTAAATTGGGAAAAAAGAGCATAGGGACTCGTTCCCAACCATTCAGAAACTCAGGGCCGGTTGCACCAGTCGCGGTATATGGGACGGTATATGGGAAAACCCTGCACCGTGGGTACACGGTATATGCCATGAAAAACCGCGGGTTTATTCCATAGCGTTGCACCGGTCCAGATAAACGCGGGGTTTTCGGTAGTACGCTGGCTCATGAGAGACGTAAGCGGGCAAAAATTTTGGAGAGCGCTGATTGGATCGCAGCACCCGTGACGTCACGGTGACGTCATGGAAGTATGGCTAGACGTCATGGAAGTATGGCTAGTCGTCTAGTATCTACGGCAACCATGTGGCAGGGGTGCCAATGGTGTCACACAGTACACAAAATCCCTGGCACCAGTCCGCAACCATGACAACACCCATAAACCCGCGGTATAAGCAACTTGTGCTGCAGGATCGGCGGGTAGATGGATCCGGCGGTAAATGGGAGGGAGAACGGGCCGTTTTAGAACAACCGTAGGTGGCGCAACACTTCTCGCGGTATATCGGAGTGAAAACCTGCCGTTTTTCATATACCGCGACTGGTGCAACCGGCCCTCAATCCTGAGTCATCATGGGAACTTGGTAAAGCAATTTCTCAAAATAATCTCCCCTCATCCCAATGCAATACACTATTAGTGTAAGCAGACAGACCTGTTGTGGGTGGTCTGTGTCACTCACTCTCTGTAAACAGTGGCAACAATCGCAAGAATACTGTAGCATGCATCATGGGCTGACTGTCATAACAAGTGCATGATAAGGCAGCTTCAACTCCTTGATCACTGCAGGGCTTTAATTTTCCGTTGCCCTTCTGGCAGTATGCCAGGTGCAAGGAGCTATCCCCATTCATGCCGCCCGTGTTGGAAAAATTGGCAAGGGACTACTATTATGTCCAGCCATGTACTGGGGCCTTGAGGCAGAGAAGTATGTACTTGGCAGCCAATAAGAAAGCAGGAGTGGTAAAATTCCCAATCCTGATGAAGATAATGCCAATATTTAAGTGGCAAGTACAATGACATTATGCTTAGGAGTAAACACATTGAATTATAGGCTCAATGAAGTTTTACGGTTAAGTGATGTCTATCATTACTACCTGCAAGCGCTCCTCATCAGTTTTCTTCGTAAAGTCAAAGGCCCTCTCAGCATTTAGCTTGGCAGCCTTTTCCCTGGCCTCAAGATCTTCCTTGAACTTGCGCCTTTTTACGTCTAACTCCCTGGTCCTTCGCTGAGCTTCCTCATGCCCTTTTACCAAATTGTCATAGGCAGCCTAGAAATAATAATTTACCAATGGTCTAGATTTCCTTCTAGTGTACAACAAAAACCATGTAGGACAAAAGTTTGTTCAGATTCAGATGACTATAACGTTTGTAGTGAATCCCATTCTTTAAAAGCACGTATGCAATATTTTCACCAATAGAATATGGGTAAACTTTCATTCTACATGATATAATCAGATTTAAAGCTTAGTCATTTGCCTAATGGCCTTTAGGATCTTATGCATGTACCTTGGCTGATGAATCTAAAAGAATCTCCAAGGCAGCTGAGAGCTCGTGAAAAAGCTCCGCAGCTCTAGGGTTGTCAGGATTTTTGTCCGGATGACATGTCAAGGCCTTCTTCCGATACGCTTTCTTGATCTGTAAGATTTAATGATGATCAACATCTGTTATACACAATATACAATGGGAGTTATAAATCGAAGAAAACTGACAGTGGTATGCCACCCCCCCTAAAAGGGCTCTGCCCTATCACGGGGTAAAATAAAAACAAAAAACAATAATATATATATACAATGGGAGTTATAAAACTATTAGTTTCTTGAGGCTGAAATTTCTCAACTTAGGATTTTAATGCACTTCTTAATTCCTGTGTCAATCATGCTCTCTCATGATAGGTTGTTTCTACTGGCCATGAATTGGTGAGAGCAAGAGGCAATCAGAAATATGGTACCACAATCAATATGAGATGCTTTTTGGACTTGTGCATCTTTCTGACCCATAAACCAGCGAATGTTCAACATTCTCTGGGGATGTCAAATAAGGTGTTGACTAATAATTGAGTGGTAATATCTTTAAAGTTGGAAACACTACTTCTGCAATGCAAGTGCAGCCTTGATGTACGGGAATCAAAAGGGTACAGGCTCTTGTTACTGATTTTATTAAGAGTAATGCACCTCTTCCATATTAATTACAGGCCAAGGAGTGCAGTTGGCAATGTTCCATATATAATATGGTACCGTACCCTAAATGTCAACATCCGTTACTGGTTGCAACAGATCTATGCATGATGTACAAGTCCTATTATTTAATTCAGAGTTTCAATTGCCAAAATATCAATAAAACACCAGCATGCGATTGGATATGGTACCAGGAGGCCAATCACCTCTCTGTGGTCTAGCCAAATCAAGATATAAAACTTCCACCATGGCAACTCTCACTGATTTGTTTGATCAATGTGGCCTGCCCACTGTTATTTCAATAAACAAGATTCCTTCAGGTCAATGAACAACCGAAAAATCCCTCCAATTAGTAATCCCCCATAAAACCTGAAATCTACAACTGCATTATGTACCTCCTGCGGTGTAGCAGCCTTCGTTATTCCAAGTAAACCATAGAGATCCCGGGACAAATCCAGCTTCTTGTTGCCGGCCATCTTCAGTTCTTCACCATTCGATTTGGTTTCGTCGGATGCCCGTTGACTCACTCCGGCGCTCGTTCCATCTTCCTCTTGGTCTGGCAACACATATGGAGAGTTCATCTGGCAACAGTCGCGCGCCACGACAGAAAAGAAAGATGGCTGCGCCCATTGCCGGAACAGCTTAGACGTCGTCGTTTGGTTCGGTGCAACATCCGCGGTGTCTGTTGTAATGACAGTGGTCGAATGTTCTCGGTGGCAGTTCCCAAGATTTCGCTACGTGTAATTTAGTTGTCGTGAACGTAAGGTGATGGTGCTGTGCAATGCAGATGAGGTAGCTCTTGTCTGACGACAATAACGACAAAGGCGATTATCATACCAGAATGGCCATGAAGTCTAACGACAGAAGCAGTTTCCTGATTCCCATGGCCCCGTCGGATCTCTGCTTCGATAGAGACGAGTTTGTTAAGGTGACTTATTCAGCTATTTGCTGGTTTGCTTGAAGTGTACCACATGCACTTGCATGCACCTATTGGATTTATATTAATTTAAAATCAATAGAAAAGTCCAATAATGCAGTGACCAGTGTTAGCAATTAGACAAATGATGTGTTCTTGGTGTAATACTGTATCAGAATACACTGCTCAGATAACTTGGTACATGCAGGCCATAGAAAATCCTTCACCAGGACCTATAGTTCCATAATGGGCAACTTTCAGCTATGTCCAGGGTCTGTTAGAGATTTAAAGTTATGTTACTACTTGCAATCACAGTTTTCAGTTCAGAAATGCAGAACCTTGAAGACTAGGTTATAATTTTCAGGCAGAATTTTGAGATTTCTTCGAACCTAAAATATCATATCTGCATTGCTAATCTATTGTACACCCGCGAGCATAAAGATGGAGACGGCCGGCCCTCACCTTCGGCAGGCTGCTCTGTCAATCTCAGCAATTACGGTATCAAATATACTGTCATAAATACACGAACACACGCTTGAAGCAGCAAACTCGGTCCAAAAAATAGTTCATTAATTTGAGCCGGATAAAGAAAGGCCAAAAAAGGGCCTGCCGTCTCCATCTTTATGCTCGCGGGGGTACATGCTAATCATGTTAGGTTAATCAATGATGCTAATTATTGCCTGTTTGCAGGATGGTTTCAGCGTGGACAAGTTCATCCAGGACCATCGTAATCAAGTTCAACTTGAGACTCTCAGAGATGATCTTGGGGTGTACCTGAAGATTCTTCGCTCTGCCATGATAGAGCTGATCAACAAAGATTATGCTGATTTTGTTAACTTGTCCTCCAACCTGATAGGATTGGACAAGGCCATTGCTGGACTGCAGGTTCCACTGGGTCAACTCAAAGAAGAAGTTATGGTAAGTGATACCAACTTCTATAAAAATACTGTTTTCGCCACCTTCTTTTGTTTTAATTTGTTAGGTGTGTTATTTCACTTTTCATGATGCGTCTTGACTTCTAGCATGTGAGGGCTGCAATAGAAGAGACAAAAGCTGAACTGAATGGACATCTGGAAGAACGCAAGGTTCTCCGCCAAAAGAAGAGCAATTTGCAGAATGTGATGCAAATAGTAACGTGCCTCAACAAGGTGGACCGCTTGCTAAGGCCAAGTGAAGGGCAGCAAGGTAGTGGTGGCTCCCTGCAGTTGGAGCCAGACCTGCTAGAGAGGGTGGCCTCTGAATTCAATCAGCTGCAGTTCTGTGTTGACAAATGTCCACATGAATACCTGACGGATATTATCAAGAAGGTAATATGGCAGAAAAAGGGGATGAGAAGTGATTCTATGTAGGCCTATTGACTGGGGATTATTGAAATTGGCCTTATTTTGGTGGCCTCTAAAAATCAGAACAATTCCTTTGAAATTTTTTCAATTTTGGATAGAAACCAAAGAAACATGAGTCCTGATTTTTCACTCTTCCAGAAATGTAAGTTAACCCCTTGAGCCCTAGCTGCCTAGAATCTCAGCACTGAGAACTCGACCGCCAGGTACCAGCTATGCCCCCACCGCCTAGTTTTCCTCTTACTCGTGCGCTGAAGATACGAACAAGATATTTTACAAATAATAACAGCTCTACTGACCCATTCAGGGAAAACGTTGTGAATGTGTTGAAAACAATTTCTCTCCCATAGAAGTTCTTAAATTAATTTGCAAAAAGATCGCTGTAAAAACCCGAAATTTGAGTACTGCCAGTCAACTGTTAGGCTGATTTAATAAATTAATAAATACATTAAAATATACGGAATAACAATTTTGAGAAGGGTGCCAAATGGATTTACTGAAATCGTTGTACTTTTCAAGAAACAAGTAAATTTGGGAGTAATCCGAAGTGACGGGCAAGTCGCAGAAAAGTATTCATTCATTTCTCGGAGAGTACATGATGTTAACAAAGTCTTCTGGAATGGTTATCAAGATTGTTATTCCGTATATTTTAACTTATTTCATAATTAAATCACCCTAACAGTTGGCCAGTAGTACTTGGATTTTCATATTTTACAGCAATCATTTAGGAAATTAATTTACGGACTTATAGCCAAGGTAAATTGTTTCCAATACATAAGTTGTGTTTTGCATGAACGGGTAAGTATAGCCATTACTATTTGTAAAATATCTTGCCCTTACCTTCAGAGCACTTGTAAGTTGAACAAGAGAAAATATAGGAGGAAATCTAGGTGGAAATATAGCGGGTATACTATGCGGCGATCTTTTTGGAAATTAATTTACGGACTTCTATGTGAGTAAAATTGTTTCCGACACATGCATTGTGTAGACTGTAGAGCATGAATGTAAAAGTATAGCTGTTATTATTTGTAAAATATTTTGTCCTTATTTGCAAGTGGAACGGAAGCAAAAATAATCTAGGTGATGGAGGTATAGCTGATACCTGGAGGTCAAGTTCTCAGAGCCTAGATTCTAGGTGCCTGGGGCTCAAGGGGTTAAGTAGGGATGTGTCACAGTGGGTTCTCACAAACTAATGGGGTGGCAGATCACCTTTCTTTTTGCAGACATACACATTTGCATCACATTAGTAGCATGATGTATGTCAAATATAAGCAACAAAGACTGAATGAACTAATTTTTGAGAAAGGTGAAGACACTAAATTGCAATGGGGTGATGATGATGATGATGGTGGTGGTGATTTAATTCCTTGCTCAAATGTTTCAAGCCATTCGTACAGCTGAGCTTTCCCTGTCTCAAGTTAACTACTAATTCCTCTAACATACCCTCTCACTTTTGTCCTTTCCAGCGCATAGAGGAAATTTCCAACATTCTTGACCACAGCACAGAGCGCATGTTCACAGACAGCCTTCGACGGGAAAGCATCCCTGATCTGTGTCGATGCCTACGGGTATATGCCTCACTTGATCGAATTCACAGGGCAGAGCACCTCTTCCAACAGCGAGTGGTTCGTCCTTACATGGACCAAGCCATCTCTCAGCAATCATTGAACTCAGACCCCCAGGGACTTAGGGGCCTTTATGCAAGAGTGCTAAACTTTGTGCCTGCGTGTATGAGGGAAGTGGCTGCTGTCACTCTTGAAGCAGGGAGGGGCAAAGGCCAAGGACAGCAGGTGAAGGGATTCAACTTCATGGTCAATTCAGTGTGGGTGGAGGTTGCCTCCAAAGTGCAGGAGAGGCTTGCAGTCCTTTTTTCACCTGGAAATCCGGACCTCTTCTTTGAGGTTAGCAGTCTGATATACTTTCCATTTGATTTTATTGCCTATATGTGGCCCAAGCTATTTTTATTAGGAAGAATGAGGGGAGAACTGGATGAGTGTACTTGAAGTCGCAGGCATGATTGGAGCTTAATTAGCCTATGTCATTGTAGTTGCAGTTATGTGACGTCATTATTGAGAAACACTCTGAGTAATGATACTTTGGATTGGCATCACAATATACTGGATGGAGCCATGCCCCCCACTACTTGTGCTTTACTACCTGTAATTTACCTTCCAACAACACTTTTGCACAACAAAATTGTTTTACAACTGGAATAGGATGATAACCCCTATCCCTCACTTGCACCATATGACAGGTTCAAAGAGCCCCTCCATCAGATGCTTTACAATGTTTAATCCCTGATTTGGTTTATTCAATTTTGCACTAGAATCATCTAATGATGTCAGATGAATTTTTTTTGGTATGAATTTATTTTTACTTACTGGCTATACAATTTCTCAAATGACAAACAAAATGTAGGTCACCTGTGTTCCACCATAACATAAACTTGCTAAGCTCATTGTGGAAGTCTAAGGGACATTGCACAGACCCCCTGCCCCTCCAGATTTGTAAAGGCATGACATCATTGTTGAATAGATCGTTCTTAAACAGACTTCTCAAGGTGGTGTATCACATTTGAGATGGAATAGACAGTACCTGATAGTTTCTAAACACTTTGTAAATGGCAGGCTTCTCAGCATGAATGTGTAATAACAATGCAAATATTGTTGCAGCGCTACACTCAGACTATGGATTTCTTGCATCAGTTTGAAGTCTGCTGTGGAACAGAGAGTGGTGTTAAGCTGCTGAGAAGTCATCCTAGTTACAAAGCTTTCCTGGACTGCTGGAACCTTCCTGTTTATTTTCAGATCAGGTGAAACTCTTTTACTATTAGTTAATTGAATGAATGATTAATTATATTTACAAGGATCAGGCTAATGAAAGGGAGCTGGTCATCCATATTTGAACATAAGTTAATTGTAAATAGGCAAGCATTTGTTACTTTGAGGCAGACACCATCTTGACTAAGCTGTAAACTCCTTCGTCCATCAATGCTTCCTCTCCAGTTGATGGGCTACATCTGCATTCGATATCAAGTGCTTATGCCGGGAAGTAACATTTTGAACACTTTCATCTCTATGATGGCATTCGTTTCATTAATATAGCCCAGGGGTTCCCAACCTTTTTGCACCAGCGACCCTTCAAATCACCTAAAATTTCTCCACGGCCCCCCTTGCAAAAGTAACATAAGGTGAAGTGGGGTAAGTGCATACACGGGGTAAGTGCATACACGGGGCCGCCATATTGGAATGAAAATGGCTGACGACACCAAAACACGTCAGGCACTCTTTTGTGTAGCTGCACATCACATCCCCACAAGAGGTGAGCATGTCAGCCATTTTCATTCCAATATGGCGGCCAGTTTATGTACTTACCCCGTGTATGCACTTACCCCACTTCACCTTACATAAATCTTTAATGAAGCAGCCAAACAATACAAGAAATTTCCCCGCAATATTAATACAAAACACCAAATATGGTACAATGCCTCTCACGGCCCCCTTGGGGGGCCACGACTCCCAGGTTGGGAACCCCTGATATAGCCCCACATTGTATGGGGAGTATGAACATTTATAATTCAGTTTCAAATATGTAGTGTGTGCCTCTTGTCATTGTACTTGTGAAAATTTTATCTGGCCAACCTAATTGGCGATTAACCTGAGAGGTTGAGTTGGTTAAGTTGGTGCTGCCAGTCACAAAGTAAGAAATGCCAGGAAATACCCATGGACCATTTGGTTGACATCTGGACAACTGGGGAGGCACCCATGGAATCCCAATAGACCAATTTGGGCCCAACCACCATAAGGGCATGCGATAGGATGCCACTTTTCTGCCAGAAATTGTTTCCTCCATCTCTTGATGGTTGTCAGTTACACATGATACTATGCAAATATCACCTTCAGGCTACTGTGTGCATTTTTTCCCTCTCTATTCCTAATGCCAAGAACTGTATCAATTCTCATTCTTTGCTACTATAGCAGTCTCAATTCTTATCTCGGGGGTGATGTTTGGCTTTTTACCAACGAATCTTGCTCTAACAACAAACCAATTTCTTTTGGATGTGTGTATAAGAGACATTGACGAGTCACTACTGTATAATATAGTCACAAACTTGGTCACATATGGCTGACTGGCCCACTTTCATTTGCCTGACCCTAATAGAATCTTTCACAATATAAGTAGGCCTATACATTGCCCCATTATAAAGGACAATGTGATGTCTGAACTCCTTAGTTCAAGTTGGTGAGGAAGTTATGGATTTTTTTCAAACCCCAGCAACCAGCTTAAAGAGAAGAAAACCATTGAAATAATCTGAATGATTAGTTGTTCCTCTTTACACTTGTGGAAGGCTAAATGAAGACCTCGGGGGAAGAACGATCAAGGTCCACGTCATGTGAAACTGAGATATTGCCATTTCAAATTTCGAAGGCCCATAAGGTTCTATTAAAATCCCACTTTCTGGGCCTTCCATAGTGACCTATGATCATTATTCCACAACCACGACCAAACCATCATATTCTGCACTAGTGAAACTATCTTCTGAGATATTTAACTAATTTTTGACAAAAAGTGGACCTTGGTTGTTCTTCCCCCAAGGTCTTCAAATAATCTATAACTTCTTTACCTAGCCCCACTCTTGAACTTGGGATTTGTGCCACCCTGCATGTCATATTTTTACAACATTGTGTTATTATGGCAAGTGATTGGCTGTTATTATTTGATTGTGTCATTATATGACGGAGGACTGGATCTAAATGGAATGCAACTCAGGCATGTGATAAAGACTTCCTGTGTTACTTATTTAACTTGAATCGAAATTCTTAAAACTTATTGTCAGGAAGCTGCCTTGAAATAAAATTGTATCCATTTCTGATCCCCATAAATTTGGTGTCCTTAATGCGTGAAGAAATTAGTATGCCCTCAATTACAGATTCCAAGAGATTGGTGGTGCTCTAGAATTATCTATGTATGAGTTGGATCAAGACTCCTCATTATCCCTAACAAGTCACGAGGGAGCATCATTTCATCACCCTGTGTCTAGGACACTCTGGAAGTGTATCCATGACTGTTGGGCTTCTGGTATATACCTTCCTGGAATGGCACACAGGTGAGCAACGTATGAGAGTATGAGAATTGGTATCATTTAAATTACAAGTGTCCCTACCTGACTGTTCTAAAGTCCAAGTTATAAATGTTAGGTTATTCAGGTAAATATTTGGCATCTAATTTTAAATATGCTAATTAACCTGCATTCACTGAACTTTGCAGAGTGCATTGAAATGAGATCTAAAACTTGTAATGTGTGATCAAAGAGTCATTAAATGAGGTGTTATGTATTTTTTAAAATCATATTTGAAGCAGGGGCAAGCTGCACTTCCCTGATGCTTGCCTTCTGGCTATACTAATCAAGGGTTAGGAGTACTTAAAATTCTCATTTGTTCATTTGCATCAAGGTTGTTCTAAAGTCAAGGACGTTTTTGTGAATAATTCATTCAAGGTTAATGATTTGTGTGGTTGTCCAACTGACAGATGTTTCCTAAGCAATGTAAAAAGTAAAACAATAAACAGTCACAAGTAAAAGGTGTAGAGGCATGAAAATAATAGCAAGGCATCCAGTTATTGTGATGACTATGTCATTGCAGCTGCTTCATAATACATGACAATTTTAAATTCAAATTAATTGGAAGTCTTGTATTGGGACCTACAGATGCGATTAAGATATCACTGGAACATATTTGATTTTGTCTTTGGATTTGGGTAATGAGCATCAGATGTAAGTAGTCTGAACAACAGGAGTTATGGAATTCATCTACCTGTATTAGCTACATTTACATACTTGTTACTTTGGGCCCTATGTGAGGGACAACTGTCGTGATCTGTTTGAATTTGTTTGGGTGGTCATGGTGTACCATGCAGAAGTGGCTGCCTAAACTATTTAAAACAAATCTGGGTAGTTGTTTGACTTGTGTGGGATGAAGTCAAGATGATGTGTACAAGTACTCGTATAATTTTATCTACTGTGACAGGTTCTGGAAGCTGACACTCCAGCTCTTATCTCGCTATCGCACATGGATATGTGACACCCTGGAAAAGCTAAAAGCTGATCACAAACCATCAAGAAAAAAGGGAGAACTCAACCTGCTAGTGTGCCTTTTTGCAGATGTGAAGCAGGTTGTTAACGGCATACCAGGCCTCACAGACATAGTGCTTGAGAAGTTGAGCACATTTGAATTTGACTGCCGCATTATCAATGAAGGAATGTCTGAGGCAGGCAAGACAGTCGAGTCAACTTGCCCTTTGGTGGCAGTAGAAATAACGAGTCTGATCCAGGAAGACTGTTGTGTTCAACTGCGACAGGTTGGGGATATACCACGACTATTCAGACGCACAAATCGTGACCCACCAACAAAGGCCTGTGGGTATGTTGTGCAGGTGACTGCACCTTTGAGTCGATTTGTGAAGGTGCATGGAGAACAAGTTGGGGAGAAGCAAGTTAAACAATGGGTGGCTAGCATTCTAGGTGGAGTCACTAAGCAGTGAGTATTTCATATTCTTTTACCAATGTCGGAATGTTTTCAAGATCTTGTTTGTGGAAAATCTCAGCCATCCTTTTATATTTGTAAAGTTATAAGTTATCACAAACTTTGCATGTATATTCTACACCTCACAACTAAGGAATATTACAGTTTCAAGAATAAGTACCACTTGGGTGTAAATTTTTTTAAACGAGTTATTCCCAAAAATCAACACAGCCCCATAAGGCACGTATATTTTGCTACTACTGGACACAAACACTGTCAATCAAAGAATTTTTCTATCCTTGGTACCAGATTTTGTAAGCCTTTGTTAAGTACTCTTACTATCAAACCTGTTCCTTTGCATCTTGGTCACTCCCTGTGCTCTTTTCCACCAACAATTTTGCGAAAGTGGCAAAACATATGCAGGTTATGTGGTGCAAGGTCTAGGCCACAACCTAAGCTATTGAGAGGACGATTCAAAGACAGTAAAAGACCCACCATGCCTGGCAGCACATGTGACCATCCTAACATGTCCTTACACCATCCTTACTCAACTCTGGAACAGTTCAAGTGGTCCACCTTTGAGAACCTAGAGTCCTACACTCTTGTTGAGTCTTTGCATTGCATTGCCACTTCCAGAAAATTCTGGAAAGCGAAAGACTGCAAGAGGGACCAAGGGATGGAAGAATATGGTTGGTAGTGAAGTGCTTGTAAAATCTGGTGTCATAGTTTGAAAAATGCCTTGATCACCATGGAGTTTGTGTCCAGTGGTAGCTAAAGGTATTTTTCATCATGTGGTTGTGTTTATTTTTTGGGGAAATATATTTACAAAGTGTTATGGCCAAATGGTACTTATATGCCCTGAATGTAGAATATGCCTGACTCAAGTTTGTGACAGAAGAATGGAAACACTCTGTAAAATAATGTAGACATGCATGCTATGTACAAGCAGCCAAGAGGTATTACATTGCTTGGGGTAAAGAAGGAATGACATTCATTTTGCAGGTATTATTCATCAGTCTCGGATGTACTGACATCGATCCAACGCATGGAAGAGAGCTTGCGGAGGTTGAAGAAGGCCAGAGACAAGACCAGTGCATCAGCAATGGACTCGGGTCGTGGGATGACAGATGATGATAAGATCAGGAGGCAGTTAGCCATTGATGTTGAAGCCTTTATTATCGAGGTCAGTACATTTTTTATTTTATTTTCCTTCTCAGTTTGCCTGGTAATGCTTATGCCTTGTTCTCATGAGTGTGTTTTCATGCCCCCCCTCCCCCCCGCAACTCCCATGACACGGTAGTGTACTTAGAAAGTCTCCGCCGTAGCCCCACAGGCATCTTAAAATGCGGGAGGACGCCTGAACCAACCCAGACCTTCCTTTCCCCACCAGCTGGGTCCAGGGTACATTCGCAGACTCCCAGCTAGCCACCCAAATCATAAGATAGATGCTTGTGGGGTGCCGCCAGCACCAAATTCTGGGCTGGCGGAGACTCTTAAGTTCACAAGTTCACAACTGTCACCATAAGGCTAGGTTGGGAGTTGTGGGGGGGGCTGTTTCATGCCATGTGTCACAGATGGGTTGTCTTTCTTGCCTAAGTGACTTTCCTGGCATACTGTGTTTAACACTTAATCACCAACATGGGGTCTTTTTGGACCCCACAATGTAGTTAATACCATCGCGATTAATACATTTTATATGAAACGAAAAATGGCAGGCCTATATTCCTCAGACATACTTTCTTCGATCCAATGAAAATTTTTGACATCAGTAGAATTTTTTTTTGCCAAGTTACCGGTATTTTTATGCTGCTAAACCGAAGCAGTTTGGAGTAGGGGATATGGTGTCCGACTGCTAATCGGGAGGTCCTGGGATCAAATCCCGGGGTCGGCAACTCTGACCGTGGTTTTCTGTGGTTTCCCACGGTCCTTCCAGGAAAATTCCGGAGTTGTTTCCGTAGTTAATAGGCCACAGCCGCTTCCTTCCGTCCCTATCCTATCCCAAAAAGCGCAGTAAAATGAAAGCAAAGAGTTCCAGGCAAAACAAAAACATCCCCCCTAAAGAGCCGATAGGCTGATAACGGGGTATGAATTATTTTTATTATTTTTATTTTTATGCTGCTAAGCGTCCCTGTGGGGTCCAGATATACCCCACATCGTAGCCAAAATCTTTCCGACCCTGCAGCTGGGAATGTTTATGTTATAAACAATTATTTATTTATTTATTTATTAGTTTACCCCGTGATAGGCCAGTGGCCTCTTAGGGGGAAGGGGGTGGTTCCCTAGGGAGGGCGCTGCAATTTTTGCGTCATTTCTGACTTTCCGAAAAACACCAGGCCTTTTCTCCTGGCCCCGGGCAGATAGGGAGTGCAATTCTGCCCCGGCATGTCGGGTGAAAAGCGGAAAAAGACCCGGCCAAGCAGAGGTGACGGGGACGGGATTTGAACCCCGGCCTCCCGCTTGGCTGGCCAACGGCGTAACCGTTAGACCACCATGCCGCCCCTGTTATAAACAATTACTTACGGCATCGAGCTGGAAGGCTACGCAGTTGCGATAACGGAGTCTCAAGTCCCTTATGACTCAACTAATGGTCACAGGAGATCAATTTTTTTTACACATACAGATGAGAATACAGGCTGAATAATATTTAGCAGGGAAGAATGGCTTTAGTGCTATTAAGTCAAATAAATTAAAAAATTAAAACTGCGTGGGGTCCGTAAAGACCCCATGTCGTAGCCAATGTATGGCAGATTCACGTTGGTGATGAAGTGTTAACTTGCAGTTTCCTAATTAGGATAGAAAATGCCACTTTCATTTGAGACCCACAGAATTGGTTTACTCTGCCTAGAAACACAAAACTATGGTGCAATTTTTTTGTCATATTTTGGTCCATTGCAGTCATGAGAACATACCAAGTGGACACTGAACGAGTGTACCTTTAGCATGTGCTTTTTCTCCATGAAATCCCAGTCAACTATTTTGTCCTGCATTTGCAGCCCATAAGGGGTTAACCATCACGTGTAATATGAGCCCCCGTAATGTAGCAAAACCTCAGTTACATTCACATTAAACCAAGAGAAAGAGTACTGTAACTAGCAATTGTTTTCCTCTCAGGCCAAGAAGATGGGTGTCGATAAATCTGATGTTGATAAACTCCCCGAGCTTTGGGATCTGGTTGATGCTGCAAACAAAACAGCCTCAAGTGAACCTTAAGAAGATATGATTTGTACATGTAGTTTTTTTTTCATTCCACTTTATTTTAAGTCCAGTAAAGGTTACAGTTTGGGACAACCACCAGAAAAAAAGGGAGATTGAAGTTGTTTTTTTTGCATGAAGGACCCAACAGTTTCGAATGCTATATAATTTACTCCTTTGTGACTGCAACAATCATTACGGAGCCAAGTTGGGAAGGAAGTTTTTTAAACATCCAAGAACAAGAATCCCTGTAAAAAATTCTCAACACTTAACACAAATTTGCATTGCTAATTCTGTACAGTTCTGAATGTACAGCTATCAAACACTGTATAACATTATGTAAATATGCTCTGCAAGTGAGCAAACAAATAATATTAACAGAAAAAATAATACGACCATTGCGATCTAGATTATTTACAACACGTCATGAAAAAGGCATTGGGGTGGCTTGGTGAGGGGTAGAATATAATACAACTTAAGTCACAATGTAAAGGGGTGTTTTCAACTTCTAAAACCCAATAACACTCAACAAGCAAACACTTGTGAAGGTTTCACTACTGGTGCCTAATAATCTTAGAATCCTTGACGTGCTACTGTACATTTCATTCCTCACTGCCAGCGTGAACTATGATAGACCAAGAAGTTATGGGGGCCATGACATTTCAGATGCTCAAATTTGATGTGCTATTGTGCTTGTGCTTTCTTGCTCTCAATTTACTGGTCTTCCCCTCTTTATAGAACACCTTTTCAGACCAGGAGAAAGGAGACTACTGAGCCATGACAGGCCGCCCGAGGTTAAGCCCCCACCTGATTGGTATCCCCTATAACAGCAGGCTTTTCTATTCGAGAAACCGGCCAGTGGGCAAGACCATCTTCACATGCACAAAATTATCTGGAATTTGAGGCATTCAAATGTGTGATGTAGCCTTCTTCGCAGGTGGGGATATTACATCAAATATCATTCCATGTCGTTTGCTGACACTTTCACTTACTCTCTGTATAAAATCCTTATAATAGTGGGTGGGGATGGGGAAAAACAACTGGATGAAGCCTAACATGTCCTTTTTTTGGAATCGATGTCTATACAGCCAGCATTTTGCCTATATATACACTTGTTTTGATGAGATTTCCTATCTTAAATAATGTTGACCGAATATACCCCGATGTGTTATTGGGTTGGGGTTTAACAGTTACAGGTGGCATAGCTATTGAGGAATTTGACAAGTGGCAGGGAAAAAAAAAACCATGGCTGTTATTTGTTCAGCGGAGATCAGGGCTGTCAGCCACTTGCTTCTTGATCCGAAGAAGCATCGTTGTGAACCACTGGTCCAGGCGCGAAATGGAATCATACTCCTTCACTGTCTCTGTGTAGCCATCAACATTCTGCTCCTCCATATGCCCTATCAAGGTCTAAAATGCAAACAAAACAAGGGGATTAATCCAGCACTTCTGAGGTTGCACACATTGGGAGGCACCTAGAGGCAACAAATATTGTGATTTTATTGAGCACATGCTTAAAATCTGGTTTTAGCCACAGTTGTAGGTATCTGACGGTGCGCTTGGCACCTATACTCCATGGTTAGAGTGGGAACACTTAATGCTGTGACTTAATACAGGATTTTAAACAAGTACTCAATAACACCACAAATCTAGTCTGGTAATGATTCAGTTAACGGACCAACTGAAAACATCACTAGGAGATTTGTGGTTCAGATCCATTTTTAATTTTGAAGTCCCAGCCTAATTTAAAAATAAAGCAGTTTCTCAGTGTTTCCCAATGCCTAAAGCAAAGAGACTTAAAAGTATGCTGTTCAACGTACCTTAAGCAGCTTGGCCTCCCTGGAGTCCTGGAATGCTGGGTACATTTCCTGGTAACGGTCAATTGCTTGTTGTGCATTGAGAAGATCAACACACAGATGGCATAGGGCAGAACGGAAGAAGTATTCCTTGGCTGAGTATTTCAAGAGCGAGTTCTCCAGGGATGCAGATGCAACCTGAGTAAAATAATCCAGAATTAGCTCATTGCTAGGTTATACTTTGGGTATGTGTGATGTGTCATCTATTTTGCAGTACAAAAAGAGGCTTCTATTGTGTCCAACATAAATAATGGCATATGTAAAATGGCATGCACAATGCAGTCTAGTCCATTGTTTGGGGGGAGGGAGAATGTAGGGTGTCCTATTCACATTGATTTTGCATGACTTTCTTGCCCATCCCAAAAAACACTAACAACACTAATTGCGATAAGCTACACTTTTAGGGTTTGATTTTCCTAGTACTCTTTCATATGCAAAATGGAAATAACTACTCTCATGGTAAACCAGAGTCAGAGTTACCCACTAACATCTATAAAGTCAGTGCAGATGCTCAAGAGAACATAGAATTATTACAGGAAGTTTAAGATTTCACAGTAGACTTACAGTACCAAAAGGTTCTCGTATCTTAGTCATACCATATTCCCTAACTTTCAGCATTAGCATCAATACTGAACCCCAAGCCACTGATCGTGAAGCATTAAATAGCTAGTGACTTAAAAGCCACAAGAATGAAAGGCACAGAAGTGGTAACTTCTCATTTCACTAATTCATCAACATGCACAGAATGGTCAAGACCTCCACAATAAGCAGTCAAGGTGATTCCCTTCACCAAAATTCTCATAAGTAATTTTTGTCTAGGAGATGCCACTACGATACGGGATACTCTGTTGACCAGATGATCCAGATTCCATGGCTGGTAGCCAGGTCACCTAACCATAACCATACTCTTACTACTCACATGGGTAACCATAAATAATTGCTCCCACAGTGACTCCTCCCAGCATATAATTATGTGGTCTTTTGGTTTTCAGATCAAGAAATTGCCTCACCTGTCCATTATGTGAGAATTCGTGACCATCCTCCATGGCAGTTTACTTAAAAACACCCTGCGTAAGTTAGTTAAATATGGTATGTCTCAGAAGATATCATAAATGTGAAAGTAGCTGCACACTAGTTTGAGTCCCATAATTTTAACAAGCAACAATAAATTCAAACTACGAGTGACAAATATTATCCTCAACTGTAGGATGCAAAACCGATTTTAGTACGTGCTTTATTTTGAGCATGTCATAAAAATGTGAATTTGGACACCTCCCCTCCGCCCAAAGTAAATGCTATTTTGGGAGCGTTTAAAACGTGTGTTTCACATACATGTGCTTCTGCCGATTCCTTAATGAGCTAGGGGGAATCCCAAAGGAAAATTTGTTTACCAAAGCGTGCATGGCTTTGTAGGTGAGATATTAAATGGGTTGGAAGGTGCTGCCACCAACCTGCTCATAAATCTGGATGGCTTTGTCATAGTTCTCAAGCTGTGCAGCATACTGCGCCACCTTTAGCATACACTTGTTGGCAGAGGAGATGCTCTCTTCTCCCCGGAAGTAATCTGCAGCCTGCTCATAGTGACCCATAGCTCGATCCAGGTCAACCACTTCTGATTCGTAAATCTCTGCTATGGTTTGGTGATGCTTTGCCGCCAGGGTGAAGCGACCCATGTCAGTGTAGATTTCAATTGCCTTCAGGAAGCAATTTACGGCCTCTGTTTGGAGGAAATGAGAAACAAATTATGCCTGTGTCAAAGTAACCCATTAAAAAGGTGAAAAATGCAAGGTACCACAATCATATTTCAGGCACACTTGATGTATTACTTTTATAGAGATAAATCAGAATGTACGATCTCGGAAAGACTGTTATGACACACAGCTATATCCACACATTGGAGACAGAATGCACTAATTTTGAGAATATATACTAACCGTTGGGGTCAGTCTTCTTGTAACACTGGGCTGCATCCACGTAGCTTGTGGCGGCATCATGACGGCTGCCAACCTTAAGGTGAAGCAGAGCTGCTTCACAGAAGGCATGGGCTGCGCTTCCCCATTTCTTGGCCATCTTGAACATGTTAGCTGCACGGATGTAATTCTCAATGGCTTCCTCCACTTTGCTTGGACCACTGAAATAATTTAAATTTTTATTACATTTTGTTTTCTTATTTGACACCACTTTCAACAAACATGGATCTAGAAAATGCAAGCTTCTCTCGGGGCGATATCTGTTCTTGATTTTGGGGTCCCAGAAAGTAGGGGGTATGACGAGTATGAGTGACTGGGTTGATGGGGCTGGGAAAATTTCAATCGAATTCACAATTGAGAAAAGAAATCACCTGAAGAGATGCTTGAATTTCCCACATCAATAAAAATTCAGTACACACGAGAAGAACCAATATGAATTTCTCAGTCATTCAGCTTTAATTTCACATCTGGATTATTCAACACATTATTACCAGGTATAATTTTTGGCAATGAGAGTTGGAAAAATTTGCCTGTATGGCATGCATGCACTGAAAGCAGAGCACGGCAAGTAGGACATTGGATTATGTGCCTCAGATTAATGGCAGGTTGCACCAGATAATGATTCAGGTTCAGGTAAGGGTTTCTTGCTGTTAGTTCTTGTTGCCAACAATTAATAATGATAGATCTATACCTGAACCTGAATCTTGTAACTGAACCGAAGCAGAATATAGGTTTACTGAAGACAGGCTTAACAAGACTGCAATTCCCAATCGGGTCACAAACACTTAGTTACAGGCCCTTCAACAGTAGCCAGTATGATCTTAATTGCGTCACATCTCAGTGTACACATTATCATAACCTATGTCACACTCTGAGCCCAAAGAATCATATTTTGCACACCAGATTTGTTTACATATGCTCCCGAATTACATGCTGCCACTGAATAAAACTGTTGTAAAAATAAAATAATTAACCTAATAAATATCTTGCCTTATCATCATGGGAGGGAGTGACCTTTAGCCATAGCCCGGTGACTTACTTAATATGATGAGGGTAAATTTGTTACATGTTCAAGAAATTTGAAAACTCTTGGCACTTCTCTATCACATTACACATTTGGAAACATACACTTGTCTCAAACTAGATCCACACATGCCCAGGCATTCGATTCCATTCAATAAATAAAGGTACAATGTGGCAAGACCTCACTGTTAACTAGGCATGTAATTATCAAAGCTGCATCAACTGATAACTGCCTGGAGGCATTATATGCACAGTTGCAGAATCAAGTACATGGCAAAGGTTACAATACTACAAATCACGGCTCAACTCCTGAAAAGCCTATTGATTGCTATCATTTTGTGCCTCTACAGAGCTTTGCTTTGTTTCATTCTCCTTTACACATCCCATCAATTTAATACTCTTGATTATGCATGAAAGACCTTCTCATCCTCATGGACTCATGATTATGGTGGGTGCTATGGTTAATAGAGTAGATTACTGCCACAATTTCAAAACACATTGCATCTACAACTAGATGTCAAGTTTCTAGGTGGGTTGCCTAGAAAAAATTTGACCTTACTGCTTTCAGCAGATGCAATGTTTTTTGACAGGCAGCAGTGTAGTGGTTAATAATAGTATAATAATAATAATCCAGGTAGTGCTTTCACCCCTCTTGGGGTATATTGCACAGTCCTTTATTATTATACGGTGTACAATGTACAAACGGAACCTTTCTGCGAAGCGCCCTGGTCTGAGGGCAGGGTGACTGGGAGGGGATGTGCAATTTTGTTGCTATGGTCATTTTGTGAACTCCCCCAGGTGGTTAGTCTATCCCACCCAAGACGAAGCCAGAGATGACCCCGAACTCTGCGCGAGATGAAGGGGGGAATGCCCAGGCTTGGGATTGAACCTGGGACCCTTACATCCGTGGGCGCATACGCTACCGCAGCACCACTCCGCCTCCCCACAGGTGTAGTCTGTAGTGGTTATGTCACTAGCTGGGAGGTAGTGGTTCAAATACTCTCACTATCACCTTTTCTTGGTTGAATCATTTTCTGCCTGTCTACCAACACACCCAGACATACTTACACTCCCTCCTTTGCCCAGGCCTAAGACCAAAATATCTGGTGTTCCAGTGGTCCAAATGGACTAAGTACCGATTTGTGCCCCACTACTGCAAGAGGGTGGTACTGTATAAGGACAAATATTTTAAAATGGTTTAAACCAAAAACTGTATCAGTATTTAAGTGGGCAAATGTTTCCAGTAGTGAACGGCAGTCCTCTCCCACATCCTGAATTCTACGCTATTTTGCCACTTTAGAAAAGTGTAACGCTCACAAAATCCTGCACATCACCCTGTAACTACACCTTACCATCTCACTAGTCCAGTTCAGCCCAAAACACGTGGCAATCACCTTATCTAAATGTCATCTTCATACCCCAACCCATCCCAGCCTTGGTCTGACCGTAGAGATGTACTGGCATGGCAAGCTTTTATAGTTACATGAAGTTGCCATGTGATGCATAACTAATGCATAATATGGCATACCTGGGGTCGCCTCTGTAAGTGTGAATATTTCAATTGCGCCACTCAACCTCCCCATAATTGTTCAGCAATACTTATACATGCAGCATAATTAGGTTCCTTCATAAAACAATTCGTGTTAAGACCACATACATAGGCCTACTTCGCATTTAAAAGCAGGCACGCTCTGTCCGCAAAGAGATATGCTAGCATTCCTATTCAAGCATAGGCCCAACTTTCGAATTCTGCTAATACTAAGACAATTTAAATGTGCTTCTCAATTATGTAACTACATGTAGCAATTTTCCCTTCCTCCCACACAACACACCATAACATTTGCAAACAATGCTGACCTCTCCCACTCCTTAAAAAAAAAATGCATCGGTTGTCACTTTGGCCTCTCCTTAACCATGACCTCTCATCAACTCCCTCATGTCATACATCATCCAGAGACTGACCCACTTGGCTGACTCACAATCACACAACACATTAAACCTCAGTAACAGAATCAATGCCACTCTCAGTCGGGCCTACTCCAGAAAATCAATTATCAAGCTCTGCACATGATACTGCTTGTAATCACTCCTCCAAGTTGCACGTACTTTTTTCTTCACAGATTACGCAGTACCATCGAAAGTTCCGCAATACTCACCCGAACAGTGATCCAAAGAAGCCCTTGGAGGAGTTGAGTTTCTTTTCTGCCTCAGCCATCAGCTGTATGGCTTTCTGCTCGTTGCTGTCGCCCATCTTCCTGTTTGTGGTTATCCCCTCCCTGTGATTAGCCTATGACCCCAGAAGCCTTCAAATGCAACCAGAGCAGAGGAGGATGAGTTCACTTTGTAGCGGAGCGAGGTAGAATGCAAAGCCTGCGACCACTAGCTTTCTCCGCGACGGCGGCTGCTGCTGCTGCTACAGGGCGGATATATCGATTTTCAATCCTCGAACACGCCGACAGAGGGGGACACTGCACTGGAGGAAGGAAGGAAGGAGCACAAAAAGGGTCGTATATAGCGTATTAGTGTAGCTAGTTAACCATAGCTTTTGGGGGCCCCTGACGACGCGATGGGTAACGGGAGCATGATCACGAACTATGCGCATAGACCTATGACCATAATAGACGTGATATAGACCTGGTTGTTGTCGTTCTGGACGTGTTCTGGACTGTTCATTCCGAAACAGTCGAACTCGAACTTAATTGTAGCTATTAATAATTTAATAGTGATAAGGAGTTGGTTATTCTAAGGCGGTGTGAATGCAACAGACCACCTTTTTCAAATAAGGCGGGTGAAGGATACACCTGACCACGTACCTGACCTAAAATTGCAGCAGCCTTTCAATGGACGTCATTGTCAGCGGCAGGTGTGCAATTATTGTTCTCTCAGTATATAGTTATACTAGAGTAAACTAGGGCTTGTGGATTTTCTTGAGCCACAACCCATATTCATGTGGGTGTAGGAGAAAAGGTCAGGGCGAGGGTCAGGGCAGGGTACCCTTTCGGAACATTTTCCGGCTCTCCTGCCACTCTCTGCCATAAGTCAATCAAATTTGGGTATCGCAAGTATAATGGCTGCATGAAATGAAATATGCTGGTATAGCCCTACTCCCATTCCTCCCATTCTAATTCGCAACACAACTGGTACGGAAAATGATAGAAGGATCTGACGTCATCGAGGTTTCCATGGAAATACCCTCACAGAACAATATGAGTAAACAGTGTCAACAAAAAGCAACAATGGAAGAAACGATGACGTCAGATCGTAGTTTGGTTTTCCATACATTAGTGTAGGCTACTAATATAAGGTGCACTGTAGCCTATACTGTGGAACGCTGTGATGTAAAAAAAAAACGCCGGGAATTTTGACTATATGGAGAAAAAAAAGTTTTTATAAAATGGATTTTTCCTGCAAGCGGTGGACATTTTTCAGAAACTCCTTTGCTTTTTATGAGCATTATAAATGTATCACTGGCTTCTCTATAATAAATAACTTCAAATCTTGTTATTAACAATCAGATATCTAGGAAATGAACCTGTCACTTCTTCGGTCGTGCTTGCTTTTCTAGGGAATCCCCGAAGGACAGAGGTATAGATTCAACGACCCAATCATTGCAACAGGAGGTTTCTGCAAGGCTTCCCCCAGTGATTGGGTCAGATATATGGCTGTAGTAGTCTGGTAACTTTTTAAAGATTTGGACAAAAATATCCAACATAAAAGTTTAAACTTTATCATTATACATACTGCAGAATTCAAACCAGTTAATTTGATATATCGCACACAAATGCACTTTCCAATGAAATGAAAATAGAGACGAGTGACTTATTGTGACATTGGTTAAAACCAACCTTGTAAACTGAAATATGGAGAAGTTCATTTATGTATAGTCGCCTATTGTTTAAAAAAATCGGGTTTTCAAAATAGCGAAAATTGGCAATTTTTCAGAGACCTCGGAAAAATCTGGCTTTTCCCTCAAAAAGAACCCGATTTTTACAGGGCTTTACAACACTATGTTGGTATAAATCACAAACAGCACGTATCCACGTCTCTGACTCTGCACACTGAAAAGAAAACTGTCAAGTGTATCCCCTACCCCCATATCGATTTTGAGCTGTGGAAGTGTGGATAACTACTTGCCCTTGACCGTACATGATTGTGAGTATACTTCTATTGTGAAAAAAAAAACTTACACGACTCCCAGAATGATTGTAGTTTCAGCGGGTGCAACAAACATGTTTGCTTTGATTGGACAAAATTTATTTGTTTTCCTTACGTCTTTTGGTCATTTGGGTACGCTACAGGCTGAATCTTACCCTGCTGGAATTTTAGCCTGGAAAACTGCAGGGTGACATGTATCCTATTTAAAAACAGACCCGCCCTCTTACTGCTATTGTTTCTGATCATGGCCATCTATGTTGATAGTGGCATGAGTTGAGTGAACCTACAGTACCGGTCGTATGTTTTGTTCTTTTTATCAGCTCACTATGGCGACCATCAAAAAGAGGCCGTCACGATTCAGAGGTCTTTAACACTCGAGTCGGTGGGTGCTGGTGCTGATGCGTAGAGTACCAGGCTATCTATTAAATTTCATTTCTGTATTCATTCATTCATTCATTCATTCATTCATTCACTTACTTGCAGTGCAACTACAACATTACCAGTTTGCCTATAACCTCTTAGACCGTGACTATAACTAAACAGTGCCTAAAATCTGGGTTGTTTTACCATTTCTTCCCATGCGGATATAAGATGACTGTTCTGGAGTACACGATATAGTTCAATCACCTCTGTAGGGCGATTTTTATCAGGGACTCCGTTACGTTGCCTCAGTAGACGATGGTTTGGGGCCACTATCTTATACATATACCGGTAGGCCTATATAGTACGTAACAGCCTTGAAAAAAGTGGCTCTTTTCGGCAGAAAACTGGCTGTTTATGACGGAAAATATGAAAATGAGGCTTTATCTGTTGAAAACCTGCATTTTTACCATTACAGTATTACATTTGAACTTTTTTCGTTTTTTAACTGTTTGGTTTACCCAATGACAAAATGCAACCCATTTTCCTCGTAATTTGCAACATTTCATCGGAAATGGCCTTTGTGTGTTACAGGTCAAAATTGGTTTTGCATTCTGAAGTGGTCAAATGATAATGTTTTAACTTTAATGTTGAATAGTTTTTTATGCAACTGTTATACTCGTTGGCCTTTTTGGTAAGAAATATTTTTTCGAAGAATTTGTTGTTTTCATCTCTAGCCTAAATATCTTCGTCGCGATAAACTTTGCTCTTGCCATTTTAAAAAGTCGTAAGAGGGGAAGTTGGTCGGGTCGAGGAATATATTGTTATAGATTTATAGGGTCGCGAAGAAAAAAAAAGTTGGGAACCAGCACTGTTATATAGAACAAGAAAGAGAATAATTTATTACAGGCCAAACTGGGTATAGGGAAGCTATAATAGAGGCCCAAAGAGAGCTCGTAGAAGAAATGAAGGAGTGTAAATTAATTTGTTTTTCTCTGCAAAACCTACGCGAATTGAGCAAACAGCTAGTGTTGTTGATGTCTAAAGTAAGTTAAAAACTTCAACCCACACTTCCCAATAATTCCAAACGGGGACAAGGAATAACAGGCAATCTAAAAAATTGAATGGTTTCTGTTGCACCTTGAGGCTTGGTTTTCCCTTTCATCTGAAAATTTTCTGGAATGTTTTTCTGGCTCCTTTTCTCTTCCAACTTTTCAATTACAGGATAACCCCGATTATCCGTCACCAACGGGAACGGGCCATGGGATAGGGTAACAGAGAAGGTCGGATAATCCGAGGAGTAAAAAACTTTAATGAAACACAACAAAAAACATGAAAACATGAAATAACGCACAATATTATGGTTTTCTAAGAAATAGTGACGTATTTATCTTTTACACACACTCTACTATACTGTATTTACAATTTATAACTAGGCAGAACAAACAAATGCGTAGAACATTACAATAAGTTATTTCAGGAGAAAACACAGCTTTATTGTCGGAGTGGGACGGTCGGATAAACCGAGGTAGGATAATCAAGGTTCTACTGTACGAATAGCCTAATGCGTGTATGCACATTACTACGTGCACTTGCTCTCTCAACAAGAGGATAACTTTTCCATCGCATGGAACTGGCAATCTGGCATGATTAGTGTATTTATATCACTTTTTAACTACCTCTGCGACGTTGCCAACTGACATTCTCGAATGTTCTACTCCTTTAATATCGGCATGTAATTGGATCGTATCACCACCCTATTAGGACCACGCATATGACTAATAAGTCGAGTTTTACATGACTCGGAGCCATCTCGGAGCCATGTTTTATTATACGAGCAGGTCAAAACCTGCCTTCGAAAATTTCAGAAAATGAGTTTACCAACAGCATGATTCTAACAAGTCCCCATTTCCCCGTATACGGGGAAATGTCCCGTATACATACGGGACATTTTCAGATTTGCTTACCTCCCATTGGGCTATATGGTTGCAGAGCCACTGAAATCCACAGGGTGACAAAATTTTACAGAACTGCATATAGTTCGAATACAGAGGTACAATATTATTTTATTTTACCACGAGTAACAACACTTATGTTTCTGCCAGCAAATGCCATTGAATTACATTCTGAGGTCTCCATGTGACACACAGTATCTCCGTGTTGCAATGATTTCTGGATACTTCATCTCACTGAAGCAGGAGCTGAGGCTGAGGACCATGACATTTGCGGTTTTCATAAGAACCGTGACTCTGGAATTGCGAAAATGTATTTTAATAAAGACCATTGATAACATTTACACCGTGTTCCATGTATTAGGGCCCTTTTAGTTATTCCCCTGAAGCTGTAATAATTTTGTGTAGCTTTTTGGGCCCCGTGCACGATCGAGGTGCTCAACAATTGTCATTTTATCACCAGCTGTTATATTCTGTCACACCTGAGAATAATTGAGCACCTCAATTGGGGCGCAAACAGCTACATATAACAGCAGGTATCTAGCTTTAGACTCACCATATTTATATCTGGGAGCAATAATTATCATCCTACATGTAATATAGAAGCATCAATGATATAAAATAATATTACAACTTGTATGCATTCAAGGAAGGAAAGCTTGCGATATTCAATGGACATGATTTTAAATATAATTTAATTGGTTGCCCCGTAACAGGCCTGTCGTCTTTTAGAGAATCCTCTTTTAAATACCCATCTTCATTCAATTTCTATGCTGCTGCTGATGGATTTTGACTGTGGGAGCTGGGAGGGAAGTTGGAGAACTCCGAGAGAAAATCCGTCGAGACGTAAAGATGATTAAAACCTTCCGATGGCCTTACAATTCACAGCGTCTGCTTCAGAAGCCATCGAAATGCTGCCTCGTAAAGCATAACCAAATCATCCCGGAGCTTTTGAGATCTAGCAGAATATCTCTCATAACTCTGCGAGAATAATATCGGAAGGTCCCAGCTATATGCTATTAACAGAGCTGCTACAGAGAACAGACGCTCAATCGGGGCCGCGTAATGTTGTACGAGTCATACCCAGTTGGGACTTGGGAGCTTGGGAGTCAGCCGTCAGGCTCCGCGACTTTCTCCGGCCCTCAGAGCTTTCCTATTTATATTATTATTTTTCATTTCATGGCCAAAGAAAAGAAAGGACGAGGCCGTTGTCTGAGCCGGTTGGGCTAGTGTTGTGACAGTGAAGTTTGGTATATAACCAGCCATGAATTTGGAGCTTCTAGGTTTGTATCTGGTTTTTGTTGTTTGTACCTCTAGTGGTGTATCAAATGTGAGCATTTCAGCATGAAAAGTATGTGTTGAGGATCAGTAGGCCATCATGAATTACATAACAAAATGAATTAACCCTAATGGCAATGGGATATTAGAAAATGTCGTAGGAGTAACATAATGTGTGAAGCATTTACTGTAAGACGGGATGAATAGGGTGCTGTTACTATGTAAAAATATTAGTATATTTTCGTCTCGAACCTTTACTCCTAAGCCTGCTGTAGCACACAAGTATTTTTCTCACCGTCTAAACCTGTCACATAGATCAATATAGAGCAAGGGTGCAATGTGTTGTCCCAGTGCTGTAAATAGTAAAATACTTACATTGTTTCAGATACATTGTTACACCTATATGAAAGTGTCATAAGATTGTGGCCATGAAAACATAAACACTACATACCATATTTATATATCATGGACTTAAATTCATATATGTTAAAAATTTCTCTACCATAATAGTTCAATCCGTATGACAAGACACAGAGTGTCATAGTGACCTTTTCATAGCGTAACAAAATTTGGTGTACCGAATGCTATCATGGGTGTAAGGAACAATTCCAAATCTCAGGCTGATGTGTCAAGTGGTATTGATTGAGGTTATAGATATATAGACCCTTAACCCTGGAACCGTGACGTGCCTGAAAGTTACGGCAACCGTGACCTGGGGTCTTGTAGGACCCCATCCATATTTTAATTTTTATTAATTTTTATGTAATACTTTTCAATATATTGACTATATGCAATCATTCTTTGAACAATGTCTAAAATGATCGCTAATTCAAAATAAACATGCACTTCCTGTTATATACTTGAAAAAAATGGCAAACAGTTCATTGTATTATCATTTTAATGCATTTTAATTCCTTTGGGGTCCTAAAAGACCCGACATCACGGTTCCAGGGTTAAAGATTTACCCTCAAAAAATGTATGCAGTTCCATGGACATGCCATCGCATAGCAACAGAAGTGAAGTGTCAACAATCGATCTTGACCAAAGTAAAGATGGTGGCCTACCTCTGCTGGGGAAAGGGGAAAGGATAAGGAGTCATTTTGCTAGTTTTTTTTTGGTTATACCCCGTGCTAGGGCCCTAGGCCCTCTTAGTGGAGTGGAATACCACCATCGCTGCAGGGGACAGGATAGGGATAATGAGGGGGGGACACTGGTGCAAGTGCAATGTCATCAAGCTGGGGGTTGTGTGCAGTCCCTCAGGGGGCCCGTTCGCCAAGATGACCCCCTAGGTGCGGATCAGACATCCCCACCGACACCGCACCTCCTCTAGGGCAGGCAAGGGAAGGAAGCGGTTGTGGCCTATTTTATGGTACGATCCCGGAATTTTTCCTGTGGCGACCTTGGAAAATCACAGAAAACCAAGGTCAGGATCGCCAGCCTCCGGGACTCGAACCCAGGACCTCCCGATTAGCAGCCGGACACCATATCCACTCCATCACTACTGCTTCGGTTATTTCGCTAGATATGTATATTATAGCAGAACTCTTAATGGTCACATCCTTAGCAAGTAGCAACCATACTAATACCAAGATAACCACCATGGTAACCAATATTTAGACCTGTGTGTGTGACAGGTTGCAAAACCGTCAACTGTTGTAGTATATGCGTTGTCCAAATGAAAAGGTGATGAGCATTGCAGCACACACCACTGGCATGTACAGTATATAAAAGCAGAGTGTGCCTATTTGTTACTGGTGCCGTACTAGACTTAACCTGTGAATTACATAATGTATGAAGTGAGGCGCTCTCGAACAGGAGTTTTTGACAGCTAGCAGGGTGAGTCATGTGTCCGTCCAATGCACAACCCGATATCTACCAGGTCCCTCAAATAGCAAGAAGTGACCACTGTTGGGACGAACGAGTAGCGACCTGATACGACCTCCAACACCACCTCCAACACCACCTCCAACACCTTTCTGGATTGTTCAAGTCTAAGACCTAGACCTCCACAGTGAAGTTGAGAGCCTCTTGCAAGAAGCACACAGGGTTTTCAAACGTGACTGCAGCACCTGAGGTATTGCAGAATTAGCTGTAAATTTTAGAAAAACAAACAGCAACAAAACAATTTCTATCTACTCGTTTGTCCCAACACAACAGTAGTCACTTCTTACGATTTGCGAGACCTGGTGGACATCTGGTCATGCGACAAAGGCTCATGTCATGAGGGCACACGACTCACCCTACTAGTTATCAAAAATTCCAGTTCAAGATCACCTGACATCATACACACGTAACTCATAGGTGAATTCGAGTATGGAACCAGTAACAAATAGGCACACTTGGCTTTTTTATATCATGCCAAGGGTGTCCTACAACGCTGCGTCACCATTTCATTTGGACACACTGTATAGTATGGTTACCATGGTATTACTAAGGGTATGACATGTTTGTATGACAGATGACAAACCCTCATTTTCTGACTTAACGATGCATCTGTGGCACCAAGTTTATTGGCAAAACATGTTTCTTTTGAGTCTTACCGTATTACCTCTCATATTGCGGCAAGCGGGGTGTAGGCGAGGTCGACCAGTTTTTAGAAATGCACGAGCTGGTGGCTATACCGGCATGCCGATCTAAGCGAGGTATGCCGATCTAAGCGAGGTATGCCTGTATAAGGCGAGGTTTTCTTACAATCTCTTTGAACATTATCATTACTCAAATGAATGCATTACACCATGTTGTACGGTACGCATACAGCCCAGGACACTTCTATTGACTGACATATCCCATAAGATCGTTCGTTAAGTTCAAATTTTACGGAAACGTATTAAATTAAAAGTGCAAGGCAGCTAGAAGGGAAGCATACCTACAAGGTTATTTCATACGGTTTGGTTTGGATTTTATTCACTGAGTGACAAGGCTTCTCAGACAAATTGATACCACTACACAAATCAATCCTCTGACTACCAACGAGATCTGCGACCAGCGAAGTATTGATAGCCCAAACGAAGGACTGAAGGAATTTGCGTTGATCCTTTGCAGATCCTTTCTCATATTTCGGGGGGTTCCCCTCTCAGAGCAGGCTGACAGTCGGATTGGTCACACTCTATGCCCTGTGCAACAGATGAACTTGCAATTCTCACAGCCCTGTGTGTACTCGCACATTTTTCACCATAACATGATTTTAGGACAGTATCAGGTGCATAGATGTGGGTTCGAACCCGGCCGAGGTCGGTGATAGAAAAGTGAGAGTGCGCCTTCCTTCAGAGGGGAAGTAAAGCCGTCGGTCCCGTGTGCTTGTGACGTTAAAGATCCCCAGAGTGGCAAAATTTCCAGGAGGAGGACCACCCGCACCCCCTGGCGTCGGTGTTGAGCCTTAGCGGCAGAAATAGGCCGACGTTAAGCCCCCATTAAAGTATCAGGTGCATTAGAAAAAATTTGACAAGGATCAAAATTATGGAAATCTACCTTGGGTATTACAGCATGCCGGACACCCGGGTTATACCGGCATGCTGGTCGACCTCGTTTTATACCGGTGTGCCGCAATATGAGAGGTAATACACCGAAGCAGGTTGGTGTAGTGGATATGGAGTCCGCCTGCTAATCGGGAGGTCCTGGGTTCGAGGTTCGAATCCCGGTGCCGGCAACTCTGACCGTGGTTTTCTGTGGTTTCCCACGGTTCCTCCAGGTGAATACCGGAGTTGTTTCCTAGTTAATAGGCCACAGCCGCTTCCTTCCATCCCTATCCCGTCCCAAAAAGCGAAATAAAGTTTACAAGAGTTCCAGTCAAAAAAACAAATCTCCCCCCTAAAAAGCCAGAACGGCTTCAATGGGGTATGATATTATTATGAGAGGTAATACGGTATCATTCATCAAAAAAATGCGTGCTTATTTCATTCACACAGTGCATATGAGGCAAAGTTTGTTTGTTTTCTCAGGTTTGGTTTCATGTTGCAACATGTTTTGTGTGGCAAGGAGTTACCATGGCAACCAAGTGTCAGCAGTGACATTCAACATTATCATTTATCAATGATACCAAAATTGCAGTTACAAGAGTACCTCTTCAGAAGTGACCCTTTGCTGTAATGCAGCGGTTCCAGGGGTATAACTACCATAAGTGCAGGTGGTGCGACTCCACAAGGGCCCCCGAATTCTCCGTTGAGTTTTAGAAAAATGGGAAGAAACCCACAAACCCATAATATGCCTATAACCAGCGGCGGATTTCCCATTAGGCACAGTAAGCACTGGCCTAGGGGCGGCCGCGAGTTGCAATAAAAAATATTTCTTAAATACAATAACAGGAAATTAAGGCGAGGTCACAAAGAAAATCGAATTTTTGAGAGCTTGATTTACCACTACAGGCAGAAAAGGTAATTGCCGAAGGGCGGCTATAACTTTCAATATATTATTTTAAAATAAAATAACATTAAATTACGGAGAGAACACAATTTTTTTTGCATGTTTAAGCATCAGGCTTGGGGGGGG
>JYFJ02003557.1:0-40206 GCA_000934665.2 Catajapyx aquilonaris | reverse complement strand
AGAGAGAGAGTGAACGAATGAATGCTCTTACCTCTACATCATACTGCTTGACACTTAATCCTGCTTCTTCAGCACCTTCAAGGCAGTGATGGGGGATCTGCAGCTGGTTCACAATAATGATGTCCTGGAAGTGTCCCTGACTGTGCATATGGGTGTAAAGCAGTGGCTTCCTCATGTAGCCCTGTCCACACACTTTGCATTCATAAGGCTTCTTGTCGGAGTGGGTGAACCGATGAGTGTTGCGATTATCACGGGAATTAAACGCTTTCCCACAAATCTCACACTTGTATGGCTTCTCCCCTGTATGGATCTTAAGATGCTTCTTGTAATGATTTGGGTAGATGAAGCTAGCAGTGCACTGGTCACACTTGTAGGGGCGTTCACCAGTGTGGACTCGGTTATTGTGGTACTCAAGAAGGCGCCGCCGCTTGAAACCAACGTTACAAGTCTCACAACGATACCGCCGGTCATCATAGTGCGTTGCCCGCTTGTGTGATTGCAGGTTGGATCGCTGTGAGAATCTGGAACCACACAGTTCACATTGGAATGGCCGCTCACCTGTGTGAGTTCGCAAATGAGTGATATAGTTCTCTTTGCGGTTAAAAGTCTTTCCACAAGCATCACATCGGAATGGACGTTCATCAGAATGTACAGACAGGCGGTGAACTTCCAACATATATGGTGAGGTAAAACCTCGCCCACACTGCTGGCAAAGTGAATAATTACGGTCCAAGGCATGTGCTCTATGGTGTTGTCTCAGAAGGTGAACATTCAAAAAAGCCTTTCCACACAAGTTGCAATTAGAGGGTTCCACTAGATCCTGGTGAATTTTGAGATGAGCCTTCCAGCAGGAACGAATAGAATATGCCTTCGGGCAATTGGGACACTGGTAAGAGCGAACTCCATCATGTGCATTTTCATGTTCCTGAAGCATCCTGCGATTGTAGAATTTGCGTCCACAACGAGAACAGCCATATCTACGATACCAGTGCTTTTTTGCATGGTCTTGGTACTTGCGGAGGTCCTGGGAATAAACAAAGGCACATCTTAGTACAAAGATAAATATTTTAAACAAATTACACCAATATTCAGATCAATGGCAAAGATGATATTACCCTCGTTACCGGCAATGTGTGAAATGCCTGACGTTTTCTGGCAAAGTATGAAATGTCTTATTTCATACTTCGCCTAGGCATTTTATATACAGGGTTCGGAAATTTAAGCTACCGTCACTTTGGGAAATGATAGAAGGGTTCTATGCGATCACTTTGACCATATGGGTCTCCGTCGCATAGTTACCAAGATAATCTGCTTCAAACCCAAGGTATCAAATATCCTGGCACGTATGCATCCCTCCACGCGACCTTACCTTTTTCATTTATATTTAAGGTGTTACCATGTAATGTAATTTTAATTGACGATCCTGTTAGGTGTAGCAGGGAATGGCCTACACGATGGAAGTGTCGTAAGCAGTACCAGTATCCGAAACCTATCAGCTGGGATAATGCACTTTTTATTTAATGCGAATTATCTTGATAACTATGCATTGGAGACCCATGTTGCACATATACTCAAATTTATTGCCTATGACCCCTCTATCATTTCCCAAAGCGATGGTAGATTAAATTTCCGAACCCTACATAAAATAACGAGTACTCTTTAGGCAAAGTGTGAATGAGCGCCAGCGTCTGTGGTGGAACTGGAGAATCTACCACTTTTGGCCTCCGCACAACCGGCTGCGGGTCAATTTGCTGCTGTCAAATTGGCTGCTGCCTTTTGCCTTGTTTGCTGATAGGATTGACTGTGTTGGGACGGGTGACTCTTGCTTGCATTTGGAACGCCCATTGCCGATGGAGACGCATCCTACTTGCATCACCAAATCCTTATTAATGACAAATTGATCGAATGCGAGAGTAATAATAATAATAATAATAATAATAATAATAATAATCACCATCACCATCACCATCACCATCACCATCATCATCATCATCATCATCATCCACTCATTCATTCCACTCACGGCATATTCCCAAGATGGGGTTACCAGTGATGACCAGGAACAATCCACCTGGCCATCTCGTACGATCAGTTTAATGAATCCTCTAGCTAGTGACTGGTCAGGCCACGCAGAGGATATAATGGATAGGATGATAATGAAAAGGATGACATGAATATACATACATACAGACACAAACACTCGCGCAATGTACACATATACATATACAAAAATTCATATTAAAACTATGCAAGAACAATGTAAACTGTCCAGCACGAAATGGTGTGTTCGAAGGGCGATGTAAACAGCAGTCACCATGGACAACATCTCACCCAGAGGTGCTAGTTGACGATCGTCTGACCCCAGGATGTAAATAGTCAGGAACCACCAGACTTGCGTCCACCCTCAAGGAGAGCTAGCGTCAGACTGATGTGATCGACGGGCAATGTAAACAGCAGTCACCATGGACGACGACATCTCACCCAAAGGTGCTACTTGACGATCATCTCCAAGCAATGGTGATAATGGATAATAATAATAATAATAATAATAATAATAATGGATACCCCGTGATAGGCCACCTTGGGCCTCTTAGGGGATCATCTTTTAAATATTGTCTTTAATCATTCCCTGCGCTGTGATAGATTTTGATTGTGGGAGTAAACGGGAGACCCCCGAGAAAACCCACGTGAATAAGGAGAGAACCCATCAAAACTCTATCCACATAAGTATCCTCCGTCCGACCCGGGGTGGAAGGCTGCGGCGCTAACCACTCGGCCACCGTGTCACCCTTCGAACGCGAGAGTACATTACATGATAAATTAGCTGAGCTTGGGGTTTGGCAAAGCCACAATAACGTTCGTTGGCCTGTGGCGCCATAAGACGGACAGCAATGTTGCGGATACACGACTCACAATAAGCGCCCAGCTCGCTTGCGCTGCTCTCACGATTAACTAAAATTAGCATGCAATGCGACGTATCATGCATGGCGAGGCAACAAGACTCACAGTACTGGTGCAGTCACCCCAAAGCCATACGGATGACACCAACACAACAGGCACAACACAAAATGACAGCTGCAAATCTACTCACCAGCGAATTGAAAAAAAATTCATATATTATTAGTTTTAACTTTTTCCATTAATAAATACCAAGTCGTATTGGCTGCTGTTCGAAAATGGTACCGTAGGCCAATGAACGTTCTTGTGGCCTTGCCACCCGTGAACCTGAGGCATGGGTTGCCATTTGTCTTGGTGACGCTGCATGGCTTTATGTTACTGCAACAGTACTGTCCTTCGCTGTGGCCTTGCCAGGCACAGTTCGTCACCCTGCAGGATATGTTTAGTTCAATGTGAGTGATAGCGAGCTAGGCGCTTATTGTGGGCTTTGAATCTGCCCACAATACCGTCCTCATTGTGCGCCGCAGGCCAACGAATGTTATTGTGGAATTGCCAACCACGAACCTGACCTACATATATATATATGAGGCATTCCACGTCAAGCGGATCCCCCCCCCCCCGACAAATCTCATACTATTTCGACCAAATTCCATAGGTGTGTTGTACCAGTGCTTATATGTAAGAAACCCAGCTTTTGTCTCTCTGTCTCATGTGGTTGCGAAACTACAGGGTGTGTAAGTTGTGGTTTTTCACTCATTTTACGCTGCCAGGGCTTTGAATGGAGGCCCGTAACTTCTGAACCCCTGAAGTGAATTGAAGTGAATCCAAATGTGATGGGTGATTTAGGAACCTCTTTTAACGGCCTTTCATGATTCAGCATTGAAAATAGCCGGAAGTAAAAATTTGGACTTATAGATGGCGGCGAAACTTTGATTTTAATATTCCTCAACGTTGGCCATTTTTGAGATTTTTTGAATGGCACTCAAAATGAACCTTGAAATGTGTGCTTCATATTTCCGGAGAGTCTAGGAGGGGCTGTTCGGAATCTGACCCGCTAGAGGGCAATAACTCAGGCAGTGCGCGGTTTGGACCCGCGCGCGGTAGTGCAGTGGGGACGTGGACAGGTGCTGTGGAGCAATGCATGCCAGTCCGGTACCCGTCGATTGATTTGTTGATTCGATAGGAATGGCAAAGCAGCAGCAAGGCCTACACTGCTCCAGACGCAAAGTTTTGTTGAGCAGGTCATGTGCATCTACCTCGTAAACATATCAGTCGCGGTCTCCCCTTTCGATGTCCCTCTGGAAACTAATAACTAGTTGAGTGACATTTTTCATTGTGGCTTTCTTCTTTTTGTCCACACCAACAGATTTTGTGGAAAATATCAATTTATTTTTTATTTTTTGGAAAAGATCGCTGGAGCCTGCTGCAAGCTGTGTATATCAAAACTCGCCCCTTCTCATCGGCATCAAACTCATAGGGTACAATGCAAATAGCTTTTTTTCTTTTTGCCTAAAATGACTGAGGCGAATGAACATAATATTACTTCTGTACTATATCGCTCAAAAAGATAGAGACAATTGGCATTTGATTCAAGTGCAAGTTGCACTTAAGTCAAATGCAAAATCGTCTCTATCTTTTTGGGCGATATAGTACATTCATCCGAACGCGAACGTCATATATGAATACAGTAGACTGTAAAATTTTCACATCAAAAGACTCCATTTATAAGTGACTATATTAGCATAACTTTTTACTGATAAATCATGAGAATGTGGCAATGACGGCATAGAAGGATCACATTTTCATTTCCAGTTCATTTTATCTTCTCTTTTTTAAACAGTCCGCGAACAGGTTCACTCAAATAGGGCATGATAATTATTTCGGTGTCAACATTTGGATAATTTTCTAATGTAAAGAGGGGGGGGGGGCAATGACTCTTCCTATGGAGTGTTGAGGCACCTGTTTCATTATTCANGGGAAAGGGGGGAAAGAGGCAATGATTCTTCCTATGGAGTGTTGAGGCACCTGTTTCATTATTCAACTTGGATAGTACGTAAGAAAGATGTAACAGGGAGAAGATGGCTCCCCGGCGGGCGGATGGGAGAACAGACGGACTGATATATTTGCGATGGTAGGCGATGGTAGGCGCATAACCTGCTCAACAAAACTTAGCGTCTGGAGCAGTGTAGGCCTTGCTGCTGTTTTGCGATTCCTATCGAATCAACAAATCAATCGACGGGTACCTGACAGGCATGCATTGCTTCACAGCACCTGTCCACATCCCCACTGCGCTACCTCCTGACGTTGCCTGGCCCTGCTCTAACGCAACCTGGATCACTTGCAGCTTTGCCACACAGCCACTGGTCCCAGTCACTCCCCACCCCCCAGCTTCCTTCTTCCTTTGTATTGATGTACTCTAATTTATATTCTGCAAAAACCTTATGTCCATATACATAGTCATTTGATCCAGCAACTGTTACCGCAGGCAATTGAATCAGCAACCAAAAGGCAGCAGCGAATTGACCTTTGGCCAGTTGTCGTGCTTGGCCACCTCCGAACAAGGACCCAAGCATTGTCGGCTTATCTTTAAGCATCATATAAAATGCCTAGGCAATGTATAAAATAAGAATCATTTCATACATTGCCGGCCCATTTTAGGCATTATATAAAATGCTGGATTTCACACATTGCCGGTAACACCCTGGTTTACATGGCCCTCAAATGGTATCATGTCTTTGTTTAGTCCAAGATTATGAACTTAAAAATCAACGTATGAAAACAAAAAATGAGCCAGGAAATCGTTCTCGTCCAATGGCTGCCGCTCCTGCGCATAAGCTGCAAGAAGGCGTCTATCCAGCCTATAAAGTACCGGAAGAATTGACGTATCTGCTCAGGCTCGTTTCTACCCTGTCCGTCGCATGGCGTCAAAACTGTAGCACCGCGAAGCTTAATTTCCAACTAACCTTCGTATTCAATTCACACACGAGCTGAATGTTTATCATCACGTTTGACATCAATATGACTTGATCGTAAATGACATTTTGGTAGGGAGATGAAGTGGCGTCGCGGTAACGCGTGCGCCCACGGATATGAAGGTCCCGGGTTCAATCCCCACCCGGGGTTCCCACCTTTATCCGTGCAGAGTTGGGCCATCTCTGGCTTCATTTCGGGTGGAAATTTCCTAAAGACTAATCCACCCGGGGGAGTTCACAAAATGACCAATTAACGACAGCGCACATGCACTTTGCACATCCCCTCCTACCAACCCTTGGAGTAATTCATAAGAATCTCTTACACGCTCCAAAACAAATACCAATGGTGGTAATCCACCACCCCCTATAGACCCAACAGGTCATCACGGGGTAAATATTAAAAATCATTTCCACACTTTCATTATATGTAATTAACCAGTATGTCATCATCATCACATCTTCCCTATAATCAGCATAATGGGTAGTCAGCAATGACGGAGATGCAAGTCAACTCCACCTATAAACTAGAATTCATATCAATAAAACAAATAACAAAACATTAACAAACAACTCTGAATACCCAATATGTGACGCAATTAAATGTTATAAAATAGTATTGTCATGTGAGGAGTATGAACAGTTATAACGAAGTTTCAAATATGTAGTTTGCGCCACTTGACATGGTACTTATGAAAATATATTCTATGTAACTGGCCAACCTAACTGTAGGGACCCCTCAGTAGTGAGATCTACCATGTCAGGTTGGTGCTGCCAGCCACAAAGTACAACGGTAGGGCATGGCCTCAGAATGAGGTCACCAATGACAGAAAACATGAAGGCTATAATGTATTCAGCCTTAGAATAGCACTGACATTACAGTGGGCAATAATGACTGCCAACACTATCTAAAATGTCACAATTTAAGGCTTCTGATATCAGTACTATTATAGAGCTGAACACAATACATATCTTAGATTAAGTCAAAGTATAATGACCGACTGACCTGGAAGCTCCTCTCACAGGGGCAACATATGAAAAGATCTTCCTTGGCAGCATGTTCTTCCAAATGTGACATCAGCAATGAGTTTTTATCAAACTCAGTTAGGCAGACTTCACAGGCATAGAGCTCCAGGCTGTGAGCTATACTCATGTGGTCTGATAACAACTTAGACCACAGGAAAGAACGAGGACACTTCTGACACTTCAGCCTGCCCTTTTGTTCTACAGGAGGGTCAATAGTAATATTTGCATTACTTCCACAGTTGCTTGCATCTCTATCATGCTCTCCCTCCTCCTCCTCCTCTTCCTCCTCATCATCGTCATCTTCATCAAAATCATATTCACTATCTTCCTTCACATGCCCATCTATGCAGCCTTCACATTCACCAGTCTCAACCATATCTTCACATTCAGCCGACTTATTCTTTGCTCGTCGCCCGCGCCGCCGCTTTGCCTCAGGCACCTTTTCTTCAGGCAACTTTTCCTCGGGGAGTTTTTCATTGGGCAGTTTTTCCTGAGGCAGTTGTTCTTTGGGCAGCTGTACATCTGGCAGCTGTATTTCAACTAAGTGATCAGGAATATTTCCCTCAGGCAGATCTTCCTCATTGTCATTGTTTCCACTTTCAAACCTCTTCCAAAATGTCACATTGCCCTTGTATTTGCAGCGTATGTCATCCTTCATGGCCTCCAAGCTTACCTCAACTGTGTCTACATCATTGAGCAGCTTAAAGCACTTCTTACACACCATGTGTGAGCGTGCTTTGGACTGACTTAGAGAAACTCCCAAAATGGTTCCAAGCCTGACTGACAAAGGTGAGTGTGAGGCTGTTGTAACACACTTCTCACGAAATATGTTGTGGCAGCCTCGTGTTGAGGCAGGAATCTTCACTGCACAAATCATGCAGTTGCTCAAGCGCTTATGCAATGATCCAGATGGAGCCGAGTCACCAGGAGCAGCACCATAGTCACCAGTAGTAAGGTCCAAGTCCTCAGCTGAGGGGACAGTGACTGCAGTGGAATGAGAAGGCCTGCTAGCTACATCCATTGTGTCCACTTGTATGGCCTGAAAATGGTGGTATTGCATTAACTATAATTTTCATACCCTCCACATTAGATTAAGGGTACATTATAATGTGCCCTTTTTGCAGAAAAAAATAAGCTGTTAGTTAGGCCACTTTGCATCCCATTCAATCGCAATATTTCTCACTACTCAGAATTCTCCCATTACTTTACTATAAAGAGCAGCCCCCGGCAACTTCCTATCTAGCCATATGGGGAAGACTGTGCGCTTAGCCAGTCCTCTATCCCCGGATGTAGCTCACTGTACCAAATCGCCTTCGGGTGGCGACTACTGAACCGTACTGGACTTACCTAAAGCGTTCAATCCCATTCAGTTCCAGTTTGCAGATCCACAAGCACCAGCCACCTGAATGCGATTTGGTACAGGGCTCCACAGTTGGGTATTCAGACTCCACATCCGAGGATAGGGGACTTGCTAAGCGCACGGAAAAGACAGGGAGTTGTGGGGGGCTGAGAAAGAGCTCACCCATAAGGGGTCGAATTTCCGTCTTTCCGCTAGTAGCACCTATTCAGAACAATTAGTTAGTTACTGTGTAGGCACTTTTAGCAGTACCATTTAAGGTGGAATTTCAGTCGTTCGATTAGCTGCTTTTTACAAACCAGTATGGATAGCCTAATCCAGTGGTTTCCAACCTGGGGGTTGGGAGATATGGTTCAACTGTTTTTTGCAATTTATATGCAATACCTAATGATTAATTTAATAATAAAAAATGAGTGAATACTGTGTATGAGTTTCATGTTTGAGCCATAGTTTGGCAAGGGAAATCTGGCAGTGTTCGCCCTCATGCTCTCCTCTATCTGCGTAGGCCCGCTACTGAGCTTGCTACCGAGCCGCTCAACCTACACTTATATTTGAAGGAAAGCAGCTATCCAGGGGAAGCAGATGGAATGACTGAAAATGACTGTGTTAGCTGGCATATTTTGCAGATATGTTTGAGGAGCGGAATGTGCTCAACACTCCTTTGCATGAAAAAAAATGTGCATTTTTATTACATCTGGGCAATTCCACGCATTACGTACAGACCATCGGAAGCTGTATCCACCGCGGCTAGGTACTTGCCGTAACAGATTAACTGTTATGAAAATCAGATGCAGCGCAGAAATGTGAAGGTGAGGGACATCATGGAAATTTCATTCAATGGCCATCCACGCATGTGCGATTGTCTGAAATCTCGTTACGTACCATCGGTCATTGGACACCAGTTTCTGGGGTATATGCAACTAGGGGGAAACTCTGCGAAATTTGACAGCACAGGTTTCGAAGCTCAAGTGCATGTGGGGCAGTAGGGTGCGAGGAACCTCATCATGCCATTAGATTGGGAGAATTCTCATTTTGAACGTGAAAACATTTGAGATATCCACCCATTACGTACCACACGGCATCGTTACGTTCAACCTACAGCGATTTACTGGGAGTAGCATAAATTTTTGGAGATTGGAATGTCTGTGAATTCACAATCTTATAATGGCTCCGCTGCACTGAAATAGGAACTAGGTCAGTTTTTTGCCCTTTGGATACCTTTTGGTGTGGCAGTGGAAGGTCACACATTCATGAATACAGCAAAGTGATTGCACAGATCGATGTTGCATTTTGTGCCCTTGAATTATATGAAGACGTCTGTCTCTCTTCCTTTCACATATTGGTACAGCGAATAACCAGCTGGCAATGCGCATTAGCCGAACGGATATCACAGAGTGCACGCTTAGATACTCTGGGAATAATACTGTGTTGTTGGGAATGATACTGTCACAAACTAACATGGCTAAGGAAACCATGGTCCACATGCTATCGGTTTTAGTCACTCAGATTCCAACTGTGTCAAGATGTAAGAACCGCACCCCATGTCTGCTCTTTCGTGGAATTGCCCATCTCGAACTCTGGCTGGTAGAAAAAAGTGGAGCAATCTCCATTTGACATGTTTCATAGGCTTCAAGAGTATATCGAGGGCAGTGGGGAGATGAAGTGGCGCCGCGGTAACGCGCGTGCCCACGGATATTAAGGTCCCGGGTTCAATCCCCACCCGGGGTTCCCACCTTTATCCGTGCAGAGTTGGGCCATCTCTGGCTTCATTTCGGGTGGCAATTTCCGGCAGACTAAGCCACCCGGGGGAGTTCACAAAATGACGATTAGAGACATTGCACTTGCACTGTGCACATCCCCTCCCACCCACCCTTGGAGCATACTAATTAAGATTCTTCTTAAACTCGCTCCAAAACAAATTCCAAAGGTGGTAACCCACCCCCCCTAAGGAGTAGTATAACTCCCCCCGTGGGGTAATGAGAAAAAAAAAAAGAAAAAAATCGAGGGAAGTGGCGCAAAATCTCAAGAGCAAGTCAACCCCACAAATTTGCAAAAAAGGAGGGTATCGAGAAATATTATGGTGACATTGACATTGCAGAGGTCAAGTAGGTTCGAAATATCTGCAGTGAGTTTTCATGTGAAAAGCTGTCTGCTTATGGACAAGAGGAGCTCATTGGTTTGTGCTACAATCGCACATTTAAAGATAAATTTCAAGATGGAGATGGATGGACTTCTGGTTGGATGTGCAAGGGAGAATACCCAGTTTTTTGTGTTTTTTTTGTTTTTTTTTGTGGTAGTAAACCAAAAAAAAACTACCAGTTGTTAATGCATTTCGTAGGTAACTTAATGTTTTTGTTGCGAAATGCATCATTAATATCGAAAAACACCATACTCGACACGATTACATTAAAATACGGTCATACCGGCGCAGAAGTGAGTGATTTTCTCGCTCTTCTGTCCCCCCATGTTAATTAAATGGACTTTTCGGGAACACTGTTTTCCGCTGACTTCAACTTGCCATAAGGTCATTTCTAGGGAGAAAATTGAAAAACACTATCTAGGTGCCCTACGCCAAATTATCTACTTTTTGTGTCGATTGAACCATTTTTGCAGGCGTACAGAGTGTATGTTTTCTGGAAAGGGGGCAGTTGTAGAAAGGCCAGGAAAAGGGGGGATGCAGGGGGAGGGGATATATGGAAACATGTTTAGGGGGTTGCAATCGGTAAAAGGTTGGAAATCACTGGCCTAATAGTGCCTAGTAGTGACAATTGACCGTCAGAGCCTGTGCACTACACATGCCTCCTGGCGTAAACAACAAGTGAAGGAGAAGATGGTGATTGACTTTATTATTTATTATTATTATTATTATTATTATTATTATTATTATTATTATTATTATTATTATTATAAATTTATTTTACCCCGTGATACAACTATAAGTCGTTATAGGGGGTGGCACACCACCATCAGTTTTCAAACTTGTTTTTCTTCAATCACCATGCCAGGACTTCAGGTTGTAGGGTAGGGATTGTTGGGGAGGAGACACTTGTGCAGGTGCAATGTCTTAAACGTTTGGGCCATGTGCAGTCCCCCAGGAGGTTAGGTTGCCAGACACCTCCAAGGTGCAGGTCAGAGACCCTCCCGACACAGGTGAAAGGGAACTCCCAGGCGGGGATCGAACCTGGGACATTTCACTCAGCAAGCCGAGACGTTACCACCTCGGCCACCACACCTCCCCCCAATGATTGACTATGAAATTGATGAGTATGGAACAGGGAAGGGCAGTATCCGGTATATCTGGGTTATTCCTCATGCTCCGTGATTTTTGGCATAAAAGTAGGTAGAGGGATTGTGCCATGCCCAGGAAAGCGCAGGAAAATTAAGAACTTAACTAGAACCTCCCTAATGCACTCGCAGGAGGGTGTAAATGTGTGATCGCACAGCGCAGGATGTAAAAGCTCGATTACTGACATCGCCAAGGAAATCCTGGCAGCAATAAACCGCGAACAACTGACGCGAGATGGCGGGATAAGTTGCTGCCATTACAAGTGGTCGAAATGTTCGGATGCAATGGTGCAATTGGCACTCCCAAATTGTTATCTGCACTCCAAACTGAGCATTGGAAGGCCAACTCCAGTTAATCCTCCTTTTTAACCCAGATATGCCGAGTGTCCCCTATTGGGGACACCTGCACAGTTGTTACATTTAAATTTTTTTGCGCAGGTTCTCCTGCTGCTAAAGAGCTGGCAGTAGTGATGGGGGCTTCAGTAGAGTCCCAGCTAATGATACAAGTTCAAACCTGCTCAATATTGCTTCAGATTTTAATGATACAGGTGTTTGAATTTTAACTCAGGAAATAACAGCTGCACCTCCACGTTCCGAAGACTATTAGTAATTAATTCTCGAATGTTGATTAACATAATGAGTTATTTTTTGTTTGTTATACCAGAGGTTCTAAGTTATACTGAGGCCGGTGCAACTGGCCCTTAGAAAACTTATGAATGATGATGTCGATGTGGAAATATAGGCATATTTTTTTACTTTCCTTGTCTGAGGGTGGCGTTGAAATCGGGTGTCCCCTATGAGGGACACTCGGCAAATGCACCACATGTGGACCGGCAAGTCAAGTACCGGTACGGTACTCTAGGCTACTGTATGTGTGAGGATTTTGTGCGTTTTGTCGCACTGAATTTTTATGAATCACTATTTTTGAAACGAGGGTTACCCGGCAACTGGGTTACCATGGCAACCATGGTAACTATGGTAACCCATTGCCTGTACAATCAAGCATACATGCATACAAACTTTCTCTTTTGGATACAGTGAAACCTGTGTATAGCAGAATAGTACGGTGCCCTAAAAAAACCGTAATTGACAAGTTTCCGCTGAAAATTACGATTTTCCTAGGCATCAGCACCAAACGGGAGAGAGTGAATAAGTGAACGCTGCAACGCCGCAAAGCTTTGTGGGCAGAGATGGCAGAGAGTGGGGGAGCAAAAAAAGTGGTGCTGTTGTTGCGGATCACGCGCGAACCATTTAACGATGTCGTACATAAGTACGGTATATCAGCCGTTTCCGCTATATTCGATACGGTATTTGTCCTAGGCATACGCCCGTTCCCGGAAAAATTCCGCAATGGACAAGTTTTTGTAACACTCAGAGTACGTTATGGACAGGTTTCACTATTATTTTATTTTTATTTATTTTTTCTACCCCGTGCTCGAGCCGGGGGCTCGCTTTGGGGGGCGGACAGGTTTCACTACATATTTATCTAGAGTGAATCCTGTCCATAACGGACCCTGAACATAACAAAAACTTGGCCTATTGCAGAATTTTTCTGGTAACGGGCGTATGGAAAGTACACGATTTCCCCGTCGAATATAGCGGAAACTTGCTCATTACGGAAAATTTTATCATCCCGTGCATTTCCGCCATGTGCAGATTTCACTGAATATAGTTAGATGGGAAGTAAAACCTGTCCCCAACGGACCCTGTGTATAACGGAAACTTGCATATTGCGGATGTTTTCTGGTAACTGGCGTATGGAAAGTGCACGATTTCCGCATCGAATATAGCGGAAATTGTGCAATTTTCATACGCCAGTTACCAGAAAACAGTAAGGAACCGATTCTAGTAATAACTTCAGAAACATGCTAGTAATTCCAGATGCATTCCAGGATAACCATTATTCCATGAGCCAGCCTGATAGTAATTCTCAGCTCCTGCACCAATTTATTTTCTTATAATCCCCCCACATTCTCTTACCATCCCAGAATACAAATTATACAGCTTGGGACGGTATGATCCTGAGATATAAATGGTGTAATGAAGAACACCACTTCGCTGGGAAAGGCAAGGGAGAACTGGCGAAAATTGTGTTTTCGCGGAACAGTCAATGCCCCCAATTCCGGCGGGACGGCCCCACTCACCGAAAGCCTAATAGCCGGATGGAACGTCGGTTAGGGACAAGAGATGCCGGAAAACATCGCCTCCCACGTCGCCATCACAAACCAAATCCTTCCCGAACAGGAAAATATCTCCAAGTGAACGGAGTAAATGCAGCGAGGTTGCCAGGGCAGCAGGATATTTCTAGCTACTTCGGAGAGGTCGGACGTCCATGTAGGCAACCCCCAGTATGCCCCCACCGGATGTTCCAAACAGGCCTACTAAACCGCTTGCCGCGGACCCGTCAGAAGAGTCCCCCTTTTTGTTTACACTTTCGTCCGCCTGGCGCTGCTCTCCAAGCCCTGCCATTTCTCTCCTACGGTACTGTACCCGACTGTACCACACCAACGGAGTGAACGGACATTCGATTCATTTCTTTCGCTGTTACAACGAAACCGGCTGGACGGGGCGGTTTTTTTTTTTTTTTTCGTAATAACGGAATTTCGTTAAATCGAGATTGGTTATTTTTTATTTCCTAAATGCAGCGTGCCTTAGTAGAGGTTACAAACAAATATCACTTCTGAACCCCCAATTGTGAATTCTGCTCTTGTTGTTTTTTGTTTCACAAGTCAGTTTTGTCAAGTGTGAAACCATTTGTACGCTGTCATACATTTCTTCATTAGCTTAAATATACCCTGTGAGGCTGTGAACATTGCTAGCTGAAAACTCTTGGATTACCTATCAAACCTATAGGCTTATTTGGGATCACTTACAGTTTGATAGAGTAAGCTACAATACTATACAGACTACATTTACTCGTCTTGTGACAAATTTTGCACCATCCTGAAGTGTTTCCAAAATAGGCCTCTCCATGCCTTATGTTTTGGTTGTCAGCACATATAAACTGCTTGATATTATTTTCACCAAGAGCTTGTTTTCACACATTTCACAATATATTTTGTCTATAATTTATTGGTGCATTAAGTATGATTTGCCATTAAATTTACTTGAAGTTGCTGACAAAAATGTAATTTCAGATATTTGAGGGATCTGAGATCAAAGACAGCCATGTTTCCACTTGAAAAAACTGGTAGCAAAATAAGCAAAAACTGATGATTACTTCAGTAATCATCAGTTTTCACTTGTGTAATCTTATTGAAACATTTTACGTCCACATGTTGCCACAGCTCAGCTACATACGCAAATGAGCAATTAATACACAATGACATTAAAATACATAATTTCGGAAAGTATTTGTGTTAGACATTCCAAAATTGGAATTGGCTGTTTTTTTTATCTCAGACTCCTCATTCACAAGTTGATCCCTGCCCCCCTCGAAAAGGGGACACAGGGTCATTTTGAACAGGTAACTTAAGATGATTTTTTCATGCCTTGGGAATCTGTGAGTGACATTTGGATATAGCATGCCTTGTAAGTCCAGGGGCATCTTGCTCCACACCCCCAGAAGGCCCACCTCACACCCCTGGTTGGGAACCCTTGCAATAGTGTGTGTATGTAAAAGATAAATACTTCCCTATTTCTTAGAAAACCATAATATTTTTTGTTGTGTTTCCGTATAGTTTCATTTACTCCTTGGATTATCCGACCTTTTCGGTTATCCGACGATGCCCCAGTCCTCGGGTGACGGATTATCGGGGTTCTACTACTGTATGTCTTTCATTTTTATGACATGTAATGCACCTTGCCACTAACCTTTATCTAACAATAAATGGCTTGTTAGGAGAACATGGAGTAAAGATGCTATGCACATGCAATTTGAGGCAGGTTATACCCAACAGCATGCCTATACTGGCCTGAACAAAATACCTATAGTTATTGACAAACCAAAAGGCAATACATATATGGAATATTTAAATACAAGTACCACTTACTACCCAAACAATAACTAGGAACCATAGAATTAGTATGGCACTCCTGAAAACCAGTCAGAGAGGCCACATGATGCACAGACAATTTATTTTCAAGAGACGAATCTTATGCATCACATGCAAGGAAGTAGTAACTTCCAAGTTGTACGTATCATGTCAAGAAATAACAACCATGCAAGTATGCAACGGTACCTACACCTGTAACCATTAACCCTTGTACATCTGGACAAGAAGTTGGTAGCCCCTAGATCACATGACTTGTCTGGATTTCAAGGCTGTATAATCTCAAGAGAGATTACTGTACCTGACCACGCACCTCAGGATTATCATGTATGACGGTAAGGTGTTCTGCTCACCTGCTCATTGCTGACTACCCCATTCATGGGATAATGCAGTGAGGAAATGAATGACTGACTGAATATTGTTTCCATCAGCTGCACCACATATGAGGGGGTTAAAATCAAAAACCGACAGCTCCGTCATAACGTAACCAAGAGCTCTTGACGTAACGGAGAAAAATGAGAAAAACCTACAGTTTCGCCGTATATGTCAACGTAGATACCTTGAATGTAGCGGCTATTCCCATGTACATATGTAGGGTTTTTGATACCATATTCAGGTATTATGTAGTCCATGGCATGAGGAATGCATTTCTGGCGCTAACTCATTTTTTTCATTTTCTGGAGCTGTCGGTTTTTGATTTTAACCCGCTCATATACTGTATACATTCACATATGCATTTGGAAAAACTATTGAGATTGACGAAGATGCTATTGCTCATTCAAGGTTACACTTTGCTGTATTATGTTCAACAGAATGTGTCATACCTGTAATATCTCAAGTGTAATGGAGTCATATTGCAGAAGGGGATAGCTATCCATAATGAAGTGGAAGCAGAGTAGCAAATGTGAGGTTGAATAATGTATTGTACAAGGTAGCTATGAGGTTCCTTATACACAATATGTACAGTACACCCACTTCACCTTAGTGAAGAACAGCTGATCTTGGAATGAGCTCTCCCAAATCCAAATACTGTATTACCTCTTATATTGCGGCATGCCGGTGTAGGCGAGGTCGACCAGTTTAAAAAAATGCTTGATCTGGTGGCTATACCGGCATGCCAGTCTAAGCGTGGTTTGCCGGTATAAGGCGAGGTTTTCTTACGATCTCTATGAAAATTATTATTACTCAAAGGAATGCATTACACCATGTTCTACGGTACGGACACATCCCATAAGATTGTTCGTTAAGTTCAAATTTTACGGGAACATTTTCAATATCAAAAGTGCAAGGCTACTAGAAGGGAAGCATACCTACCAGGATATTTCATAAGTTTAGTTTGGATTTTATTATCCGAGTGACGAGGCTTCTCAGACAAATTAATACCACTACCGTACGCAAAGTGATCCTTTGGTTGTCAACGAGCTCCGCGACCAGCGAACTATTGATAGCAAAACGAAGGACTGAAGGAATTTGCATTGATCCTTTGCATTCTTTGTAATGTTTAGGGGGGTTCCCCTCTCAGAGCAGGCTGACAGTTGGATTGGTCAGACTCTATGCCCTGTGAAACAGATGAACTTGCATTCTCACAGCCCTGTACTTGCACATTTTTCACTGTAACATTATTTTAGTACAGTATCAGATGCATTCCAAAAAATTTGACGAGGATCAAAATCATGGAAATCTACCTTGGGTATTGCAGCATGCCGGCCACCCCCGGGTTATACTGGCATGCTGGTCAACCTCGTTTTATACCAGCGTGCCGCAATATGAGAGGTAATATGGTAACAACAAATTTTCTGTCACCCCCTCCTGCCCCCAATCCAAAAAAGGCCAGTTTACACACAATGGAAATGATAATGCACTTTTAACCCTTAACTACGTAGGTGGGTGAAACACCTTTAACTACGTAGGTGGAGCCTGAGAGGCTCCAACAGTATATTTAAATTTCTGCTTATCAACTAAATTGTTATATTGGACTTTTCACATACAGAAAGTGCAGTTCAGATCATTAGGCTTCCGAAAACGTAAAAATCACACGCCGAGTCAGCATATTCTGACAGGGAAAAAATTTTAAATAACAGGTTGCATCATGCTTGAGCCGCTCAGGCTTCACCTACGAGATATAGAGCCTGAGCGGTTCCAGGAGGGACCTGTTCCTCGTTACGAATTTTTTTAAACCAAAGAATAGGGACTAAAAATTTTTTTCTTTCCTTTTCATGCTTAGGAAGGTTTTTCTGACAAAGTCACGGAAGGACAGGGGAAAATCAAATTCAATGAAAAAGTTACATACGTTTAAATAGTGCTTGGAGCCTCTCAGGCTCCACCTACGTAGTTAAGGGTTAAAAAGGCAGAAAGAAGGGAGTAATAATAATAATAATAATAATTTGATACCCCATTATCAGCCTACGGGCTTTCCTAGGGGGGGATTTCTCCCAATTTTTTGTCTGGAACTCTTTCCATTTTTACTATTTTTCTCATCACCGGAATGAAGCAGGGAAAGGGAAGGAAGGAGGCGGCTGTGGCCTATATTACGGTAACGACCCCGGAATTATCCTGCAAGGACCATGGGAAACCACAGAAAACCAGGGTCAGGGTCGCCGGCCTCCGGGATTCGAACCCAGGACCTCCCGATTAGCAGTCGGACACCATACCACTACACCACTACTGCTTCGGTGAAAGAAGGGAGTATACCTACTGGATAACCAGGTTGGGAAGGAGCATGGGTAGGAGTAACAGAGGCAGGATCTGTCACAACAACTTCACAGTGTAGACCAGAAAACAGGGTACAGGATATAGTGGCTTCTCCAAGCACAGGATGAGTACACTGTAGCTCATTTCATGGTCCCAATCTGTAAAAATGGGCATGAGGGACTCATCCAAACTAAAGTTCATAACTGTGAGATCTCATAACAATACACCAATTTCCAAAATATCAAAAGGGGTACAGTCCAATCCAAAAGAAAGTAAACAACAGCACAGTTTAGTCGAATCAAAAGATTGGCCAGCAAAAGAGGCTACACAATTATATGCAACAAAGCAATCAATAGGAGCACAAGAGCATAACAATCAGCGAAAAAGGTAGCCACATTGGCAACATAATAGGTCAAGTTAAGATACACCCAGTGATACTTAGCCACAGTGGAGCAGCGGTGTCAATCAGATCCAAAATTCTGTAAGTCATATGAAGAGCTAACGGGATCTTCAGGACAGAAACGGCCCAAGATGAATGTAATGGGGATTGATTGATGTAAAAATGTAAGAAGAAAGTTGAAGTGAGGGGGGCAGGAATAATCAGCCAGCCCTGAGCATCACAAATGTCAATGACTGCTGAATTAGTGCAGGTAGCTCTCCACAAGAAAAAACAAGACTGTAAGAGCATATATGACACCCCCCAAAAGGAAAGTCGTCAAAAACCTCTGTGAAACCAAATCAAATCCTAGGGAACACGTGACATCAAGTGTGCAATTATAAATATAATAGGCCTTCTCATTTATTATGGCTGGTATAGCACTGCTGTCACCATAAAGCACTGCAATTATTTAATCAACAGTGTAAGCTTTTATGCCTGCTCTGGTTGGAGAGTGTAAGGCCATGACATTACTACTCTACCCCTTACACTACACTACCTAATATTAATTTTATCAAAGAATACGTCTGCCACCACCTCCTTGTGCTATGAAACAGATTGATATTTTGGTTCCGGTATTCTGCTGCCTACAGAATAAAAAGTAAGTAAAACCTAGAAATCTGCTCTCTAGTTCAATCAATCACTCAATCAGTTCTCTATAGTTATATTGCAATATAACTAATTGATTATTGCCTGGTTGCACCAACAAAATTACCGGTCCGATAGCTCCTAACGGACCGATAGCACATGTTAAAAGGTCTACCTATCTGTCCATTAGGAGCTATCGGACCGGTAATTTTGTTGGTGCAACCAGGCATATATGTATGACAAAAAATGACAAATACCGTATATATCTACATTATGCATTGACACTACCGGTAACACAGGTATGGTAGGAGAGATGTTCCCACAAGATTTTCTTGAGGTTACGATGAAGGATAATGAAGAGCTGAATGAGCTAATTGTGAGCAAGAAGCCTGAGTAACAAAACGAAGGACGCCCTCCGCCTTCGACCTCTTTAAGAACACTGTTCGAAATCACATAAATTCATTATTTACTCTGGGTCCTCACGTTTTCTCCTAACAGTCCAGAACCTCTCTTCTCCTCCTCTCCTCCTATGCCAGGCAGCCTTTAGTCGCTTTAGTTCCCCCAATAAACCATACCAATATTTACAAACGAATGCCAAGAGCTAATAACTATGCTCAATGCGCCATCTTCTTTTCCAGAACTTTCGCCTTTCCCGCCTTTCCTGGCGCCACCTCCTCCGCCAGGAAAAGTAGGACCAATAAGTTTTCATGTAGCACTCCTCCTACGCGTTGCCGCAGTTAAGAGTTGTACTCACAAAATAATGCGAAGATCCTAACACCGACGCGATATCGCATATGTGATGAGCACGAGGAGCACGAGCGAGCACGAGTGATGATCCTGGTCTCGCACGACCTTATAACCGTTGTTTTATGTGCGAAAATGACAACTAATTTTTATTCACTAGTCTCTCAAAATCCAAATTAATCAAACGCCGGCAATATATTTTTTTGGGTGATAATAAGAAAAGCGCGTGCGATAGAAGTGACATACCATCGCAACTGCCATATTGAAGCTGCACCGGGCTAAAAAAGGGTAGGAGCGGGTTGAAGTAAATCAAAATAGCGTAAATCATCTCACGCGATTATTTTTATTGACTGTCAACTTTAAATTGATATTTATATTTATATAACTAAGGGTAGTTACAGCGAGTTACAGCCACAAGTTAATCTTACGCCTTGAGAGCTGATGGCGTCTCCATAACTGCGGCAACACGACCAAGGTTTCATCCGTGCAGCAAGACCGAGCAAGACCAACGCAGTCATTGAAAATCGACCTCGTGTCTTTGCTACTTAACATCAGAGAAAAGCAGTTCAGGTGAGATTTTTGCCCAGTCATAAAATAATAAGTTGGGATGGAAAAGTCGGAGTCCGAATTGCGCCAAACTTGGGTAATTTTCCAGTGGTCCTGGCCACTATGCGTCCCGTTACGGGATCCTGGGTGGGGCGAGTTTTTTTTTGTTCTATAATTTTTTTTTGTTTTTGTTGGTATCATTTAGAGAGTCTCCTTTGTCCTTTCCCACCTCCGCTACCTAGTAATGGCACACGTTTACTAAATTGTGATGCCGTTTCGATGAGACTTGTGGCGAGAGTGGCTTATTAGGGCTGAAGGAAATATATTGTGCTGGCTCGTGACCGCCATGTTGTAAATCGAGATTAGGTTCGTGTCCCATGTAGTTTTGTACTAATAAAGGGTAATAAAAAATGATTTTGATTATGCTAGACAGCTGAGGTCATAGTTGAACAATAACTGCCAACCAGTGGGCCCAATGCTGGCAATGCCATGCACATGTGATTATGCAGCTTTTAATGTGAAGAGGCAAATGTACGGTAGTGCTTGAGTGGATGCTTTGGTTACGCTGAAACTGATTGCAACTGTTATCTTGAAGATTTATGAGGTTTGAAGGCTTGTTGCAATTGTAATTGGATTTACAGGTAGCCCCCACATTAACGACCCTTTCAAAATTATGGTACCTTAAAAAATGAAAAAATCTTTAACAAATTTTAAAATACAGTGGGACCTTGTACGTTGAACGCTAAATTTGAGAGAAATTTGATCCAGAGTTCGAACGATGCTTGTAAGTTCGAACTGCACGCGCAGTGAAAAAATGCTCTTGCTGCATAAATTCTATCTGCTGTGTGCCCAAGTCCTCACTTGCGTATTTTCACTGCTTTTTGCACTTTATTTTCTGGTGTGTTTGGTTATGTACTTGTACAAGTAGGCCTATGTACAAGTATAAGGGAAGGTGACTCCCCTTCCAAACAGTAATCTCTCTCTTCCTCTCCACCAGCCACATGGGACATCACCACTCCCCGCTTGCACAAAAATTGCAATATTTAAATTTTATTATACACCATTGCATTTTATTTATTGTTTTCATGTTTTAATTTATTATTTGGGGCATTCAGTCGTGTTATGATTTCTTTAAATTATGTGTATTTGCTGTTTACTTTTATCGAAATGGGTATTTTTTAGGGTCCTGGACTGGATTAATTCAGTTTCCATGATTTCTCATGGGAAAAATTGATTCGGACTTCAACAATTAAGAGTTCGAACAACCCCCTGGAACGAATTAAGTTCAAAGTATGAGGCACCACTGTACTGTAACACCAAAAAATCGAGAGAGGAACACATCACTGTAACTCCTGTGGCAAGTGCAGTGCCAAATTATTCCCAGGTGGTTGAAAGTAGCAGTTGCTATACCGGGTGAAGGGAATTTTCACACCCAATCGCCAGGTAGACTGATAGTACTCGCAGAACTAATATAGGGATGTGCAAGCAATGTTTGGCGCCGTTGTGTAGTTAATGCGTATGGCGCCTTTAAAGTGTAGCATGCCAGATAGTGGCATATAAGGTAAAAAACTGACAAAAGTGCACAGGTGTCGCACAGTGGTCCATTTGCATAGGGCAGCTTCTAAAATATTTTTAAGCCAAAGGGATGGCATTGCCTGTGAATACATTAGTCACTTGTATTACCAATGAGTTCCTCACCATGCCGGAAAATATTGGGTGTGTAGGTATAACAGGAGCTCTTATAAAAATTCGAATGTGCAAGTGGACCACTGTGCCTGGGTCTCCCCTATGTCGCACGCCTGTGGTCCCAAAAAAGTATCTTCTGTTATCCATCCAGTTCTAGTTCCATTACAGCAGCAAAGCCTAAATGCCATATAAATCTCTCAATTCAATGTCAGGGTAAAGGTCAAGCAAGGGGTAGGTGACCGAGCCTGTTCTGCATTGTACCTCCAACTCTTGGCTAAAAAAACGAGGTTAAGTTTTTCACCCTCCTTGTGAGGCTCTGCGGGGAGCCTGCTCCTGTTCGTCAGGATTCTCCCATAAGCTTTCTCATCCATGGGTTACCACGGTTATCAATCATTGAACGTGGTACTGCTTACTAGCAGTAGGACAATAAACCAAACTAAACTATCATTTTTTGCTTTGATTGACCTTGTCTTTACAAGAAACCATTTCCCCTTTTCATGATTTCTTTATGGCAGTAAGTAAAGGATTAAGCCTCGGATGAAGCACTTTATTTCAAACAACATTCATAATAATAATAATATATTGTTGGTTAGTGCTCACCCTTTCGGGCATCAGCACAGCCTTTATTTACCAAGTTGTTTACAGTTTGGAACCTTTTTACGAATCGCCTGGGCCCACGGGCGGGATGACAGGAGGGGATGTGCAAAGTGCAGTGCATATGCTGTACTAGGTCATTTTGTGAACTCCCCCGGGTGGATGTGTCTATTGGATATTCCACCCAGAAACGAAGCCAGAGACGACCCACACTCTGCACAGATGAAGGGGGTGTCCCCGGGCGGGATTAGATCCCGGGACCTTAACATCCGTGGGCGCACACATTACCGCGGCGCCACTTCATCTCCCCCTTGAACAACATTCATGAGATTCATAATATCATAATTCTAATTTGTGGGTATCTGGGGATTTGGAGATATTGCAATAACAACCTGCAGTTCCCAATCTTGATGATTTGGTTTTGAAAAATACATAGGCTACATCAATTTTGTTACAAGGTGTAGTACACACTATTGCTTTCTGTTAAACACATCACTTTCTCTACCCCCTAGTTCACTGGCATGATGGGGGAAGCAGCCCCCACAATTTTGATGGAACCAAACCAGATTTTCAGCTGTTGCTTGATCTGCAATATAACTGTTTCCCCATCATCTCGAGGAACCCGCAACATCTTCTGTGCTGATCTGATAATGCCAGCTTCTCGACAGCAGATCCATCTTAAGCTGAGTGTTGTGCTGGGCCTGCCACTTAACATGGGTCAAGTCAGATCAGAACTTATATGCAGGAAATGCTTTAAACTACTCAATGATGTTGACACTGTTGAGGTCAGCCTGGAGGCTATGAAAGATGACTTACGATGCAAGTATGAGGACACCTCCAAGGTGACAGGAGCTGGCTGTAGGAAGACCGTTGTCCCAGTCCCTGTCCCTGTCGCTGTTCCTTCCCCACCTGCGGATGTTTCCAGTATTGTTAGCACTAAAGTGGAAGTGACAGCAGAGCCACTCTCTCCACCAAAGAAGAAAGGGAGAGGCACAAGGAAGGTCCGATATGCTGATGATGACGAGGTGATTATGTTGCATTGGTGTAGGCTAATAATGCCTGGTATAATTATGGTACTTCTTTTTTCTTCTCAATTTTTTAGGCCAAAGAAAGGCTTTCCTGTGTGTAACCTACACCCTGATATGAAATTCCATTATTTATGGAAATTAATTCTGCAGGTAATAAACTCCAGTGATGACTCATCTGTGAATTTGCCTGTTATTCTGGAACCAGCATGCTTATCTTATCAGGTGTCCAAATATGGTATATGCCAGGAAGTAGCTCGGTAAATGAATTGCGACCTTATAAATTCAATATTGTCCAGGTGATCCGACTGAAAATGTTAAAATACGGGGTGGTCCAACAATAAAGGAACACTGCTTGCGGAAATCGTGCTTATTTAGATGTTATTTAGGAGGGAGAAAATATTAGGTGCATATATTTGTTAAGTATAACCTTTTGCCCTGAAGCTGTCATTCCAATTGTGTGGCCAGGGGGGAGTAGTGGCAGACATTTTGGATCCATACATATTCCTCATATCAAAATGCAAGTTTTGGACATACACTTCCAGGACAAAACAATGTTGACCATTAATGGTGTTTGTTGAGGCCCATGGACATTTTTATAACACCAGCAACAACATTATGACCTTTCCCTTTTCACACTGTAATGGAACTTGATAAAGCATGTTCATTAATCATTTCGTTGTACTTTAGCAACGATAGAAATGGAATTAACAGAAATTAATCAATTGCAGGACTACCAGGTGAAGTCAGAGGCTCGCAAAGGTGGAAAGCGTATGGTGACAAAGGTGGAGCCAGAGCCTGAGAAGGACATGGAGTCAGAGAGGGGCGAGCTGGATCTAGAAGTAGCAGAACTGCAAAGGGACAAGGAATCAGTGGGAATATTAGAGGAAGTGATAGAAGAGGAAGAAGAGGAGGAGGAGGAAGTGGAGGTGGAGGAAGAGGAAGAGGAGATTGAGGAAGATGAAGAGGAGGTTCTAGTTGCTGCTGAAAAGATAGTGCGAGGAGTTGCCGATGACGACGACCTAGATGAATTCTGTGCTATACCAGAACTGTCCATCTTGGACCCAGAGGGCTACGAAAACTTATTCACCAGCAACAAGGGCAGGTTCAAGTGCCATGCATGCAACAAATGCTTCCTCTTCGCCAAGATTTTATCTGACCATATGCTGCGTTTACACAGTTTGAAGGTGGGTTTTTATGCTGCTAAGAGATGTATAAATATGCAGTAAGTTTGGATTGGCTGTTGATTGTAACTTGGCAGTGTCTTTAACCCCTTCGGCCCCAGATTGGCCCGAACCACACAGTTTTTGGCTTACGCGTACTCTGAAGATACGGACAAGATATTTTGCAAATAATAAGAGCTATACTTACGAGATCTGGGAAAACCCTATGAACGTGTCTGGAACCATTTTACTCGTCTAGAAGTCCCTAAATTAATTTCCAAAAAAGGGCTCTAATAACTCGAAATTGAACTACTGCCGCCCAACTTTTAGGCTGATTTTATTATGAAATGCGTGAAAATATGCGGAATAACAACCATGAGAACCATGCCAGACGAATATGCTGAAATCGTTGTACTTTGCGAGAAATAAATTAATATTTATTTGCGGCTTTCTAGCACTTAGGAAAACTCCTAAATGAGTATGAGATGAATTTTCTGAAATCGTCGTACTTCATGAGAAACAAATAAATTAGGGAGTTTTCCGAAGTGCCAGAAAGCGGCAGAAAGTATTAATTTATTTCTCGCAAAGGACGACGATTTCAGCAAATACCTCTGGTATGGTTCTCAAAGTTGTTCCGCATATTTTCACGCATTTCATAATAAAATCAGCCTAAAAGTTGGGCGGCAGTAGTCCGATTTCGAATTATTATAGCCCTTTTTTGGAAATTAATTTAGGGACTTCTAGACGAGTAAAATGGTTCCAGACACATTCATAGGGTTTTCCCAGATCTCGTAAGTATAGCTGTTATTATTTGCAAAGTATCTTGTCCGTATCTTCGGAGTACGCGTAAGCCAAAAACTGTGTGGTTCGGGCCGATCTGGGGCCGAAGGGGTTAATGAGGAATCAATTTTAGGGATAGAGTTGGCCTTACTGGCGTGCGGGAGGGTAGTAGTCGGTGCGGGCAGCGGGCTGTGTCGCAAAGGCAAGGATAAAGGATAGGCGTGTATCCGCTGAAGATAGGTCTGTATGGCTGAGGATAGGTCTGTATCCGCAAGGAAGGAAGGTTAGGTTTGGTTAGTTTAGGTTGGTACAGCATACCCCTTCCAAAATCCAAAAAATCAATCCTTGCATCCTTCCCTTTGCGACACAGTCAATCTGCCCCCAGCGACCACTCACCCTGCCGCCTCCCGCACGCCAGTAAGGCCTACTCTTTCTGATTTTAGTAATATTTGCCAACATAATTGTGTGCAGGTTGTTGCACGGTACGTGACTTTTGCTTGTGACAGTTACTCAAATGCTTCAGTAGTAAATATTGTTTATAATTTCCATGCCAACCCTTATAAGCTTGTAACTGATGTGTGATCCTATTTTGGATCATTTGTAAAAATACACACCTGTTTTTACTCTTTCAGGTCTTCACATGTGATGTGTGCTTGCAGGAATTTGACAAGAAACCTGACATAGTATCTCACATGGACATGCATGTTACCACTGACACTCAGGGGCCCCAGTTTGTGTGTGATGCCTGTCCAAAGGCATTTATTACACAAAAGAAGTTCCGAGACCATGTTAAATTTCACATGATGAAGGTACGTTGTGGATGGAGGAGGATTTGAGAGATGTGGCATGAGACAAATTGCATCTTCTGTTTATGAAGGTTTTTATTAAGACTTGAATCAGAAAAAGTGAGTTCATATCCTGATCACCCCAGTGTTGATGTGAAATCATTTTCAACATGAAGTTAGAAGCACTTGTGGAGATTCAAGTATAATACTTTTTAAGTGCAAAAGTCACAGCAAGTCATATGCATTGCTCATGTAAAGTGTGATGAGCGAGACTGCCAGAGTTTTTGACATTATTGCTGTCCCCTTATGTGCAGGTGTAAGAGAAAACACATTTGATATGTTGCAATACAAAAAGTAAATACAGTGGAGCATCAATTATCCGAACACCGATCAACCGAACCATCAGTTAACCGAACGTTTTCAGGTCGGCAAAAAAACCATACTATGTGGTTCCGCTAGTGGTCGCTAGTCCTGTGGCGCTGCAGATTTAGCCGCCAAAGAAACGAGCCTCGGCTCTCAAGCAAAAGAAATTGGCATTTCCCCCCCACCCCCACCCACCCACCCCCGAAACTGTAGGACTACTTCATGTAAGGACAGTAAGGTATATGTACAGTATTTTTAAGACGTGGCTGTGACAGAAAATGTACAGTTTTGTGATTAATATCACTGTTTCTTAGTTTCATATTGCTCCTATGACACCGGTACAATTTTTTTCCGTAAATGATCGGTTATCCGAACAATCAGTTATTCGAACACCCCCTTGGCAGACTCTGTTTGGATAATCGATGCTCCACTGTATTTCAATTGTAGTGAAATAATTACCTTTCTCAGATCCATTCATGTGAACAATGTGGCAAGACCTTCACCTCCCGCAAGCTCCTGGAGGAGCACTTGAATGCCCATGCTGGTATTCGTCCTCACAAGTGCACCACCTGTGAGAAGAGCTTTGCATATGAAAACAGCTTGAAGAACCACATGAAGCTGCACTCATTCCGTCCCCGCCCATTCACCTGCAAGGATTGTCATAAAGAGTTCCTCTCAGCCTATCACCTCCAAGCACACAGGAGGGTCCACACAGGCCAGAAGGACCATGTGTGTGAGACCTGTGGGAAGAACTTCTCCACCTCTTATAATCTAGAGAGCCACAAGGTAAGCTAGGCTTTGTTGTGATGGTTATGACACATTTTTCAGCAGTTTGGCACAATTACAGTGTAACAGCCTCCTGAGAAATTATTTTCTTAACTGAGAACCACCAGAGGGTGAGTCTGTTCTCAAGCCTGCTAATCAGTTCAGGGTGCCTCCTAGTTTGCTTTGGGAGAGGGACAGTCAGGGCCATATGCAAGATCATTTTTCGAGGGAGGTTTGTCTTAAAAGTCATCCTATGGAAGTTGTTTGCTTCTGGACTGCAGGCATGGCTTCTTTGCACAGCTGTTATATTTGGCATAGTAGCCCCGATATAGTAAAAAGAGTAGGGAGGCATGGTGGTCTGGTGGTTACGCCACTGGCCAGCCAAGCGGGAGGCCGGGGTTCAAATCCCGTCCCCGTCACCTCTGGTTGACCGGGTCTTCTTCCGCTTTTCACCCGACGTGCCGGGGCAAAATTGCACTCCCTACTCTGCCCAGGGCCAAGAGAAAAGGTCTGGTGTATTTCAGAAAGTCAGAAATGACCAATTACAGCGCCCTCCCTTGGGAACCTCCCCTTCCCCCCTAAAAGGGCTCTGCCCTCACGAGGTAAATAAAATAAATAAATAGTGAAAAGAGTAGTGCCAATTTAGAATGGGTTGTTGAAGCAACACTGTGGCATACGGTGAAACACCGCATTTTAGCCCTAATAAGACGGGTGGTTTTTCGCGTTTTTGCAAGTATCTGCAAAAAAATGCGCTTTTTTGGGATTTGGGAGACGGGACTTCAAAATACTAGTGAATACGCTCGTATAGTGTCCAGGCCTGATCCTGAGGCCATCTATGTGGCCCTACTCTCATGCGTACGCAGTGGAAACTCTTATATGTACAACAAGATGGCGCAAAGGCGTCTGTTTCCCGTCTACTCCAATTTTTTGTCACTCTGCCTGCTTGACAAAAAATTATCGGTATGTAGCCTTGGCATTTCTGAACTAAGTAGAACATAAACACATAGTGTGAATTACCTCACAGGCCAGCCAGGTTAAAAATGTAAGTCAATTTGGTGATGGGTGCAAACTCTGTCGCTAACTATCAGTACTCCCAAGTCTGCCAATATTTCAGGAAGTTTTTGGAACATAAGTTAATTCAATATTTGGCATGATAATGTCAAATGACAAAGTGCAGGCACCTTGGTTCAGGTCTGAATTCATAAGGGCTGGGCGGCCCGAAGTGTAAGGCAATGGCCCATGTAGGATTGTAGTCACGATCGTAAATGACTAGTTTGTGGCAATTTAAGAGAGATTGAAAGCACTGGATGACAAAATAGAGGCGACGCCATTTGTAACAGTAGTGCAAGATACATGGGAATTTCTGTAAATGTCTACAAGAAATAATTTCTCAGAGAGAACATAATTATATTTTTAGCACATACGTGGGATAAGTCCCATCTACAGGGTTTAACCACAAACTTCTTTTCCAGCACCTTCGAATGTACAGTACCGTTCATAAAGTATGGTATGACTCGATGGATGAAATCAGGGTGGCCACTGGTCAGGGAAAACAGGGAACACAGGGAAAACACAGGGAAATTGGAAATTAGCTTGTAGACAGGGAAAATACAAGGAAATTCGTGTCAATGACTCAAAATATGCTAAAATTACACTAGGCAACAAAATTTCAATTTTGTTACCTGACAAATTTGTTGGCAAATTTTTTGTGTCGATCTGGAAGGATATTTTGATGTTGTTTCTTTATTAAGTTTGGTGTGGGAAATCAAATCAGCAGTGGTANTTTGTTTTTGTTTTTGGTGGGGGGGTGGGGGTTGTTGTAGAGAATTTTCTAGTTTTCTTAAATTTTGTGAAATTTGCACAGAGGTTCCAAAATATACAGCTGGCTTTCCTCCTTGACATGAGGACATACCAAAATGCCACCCAAATATGCACAACATTCCAATGAATCCATAGTACACTCTCGTCACCTCTAATTTACTTTAGTTATTATATAGCATTGTTGTTTTTGACAATTTCTCTTACTAAAGCAGGTGGTGCACACTGGTGAGCGCCCTTACGGCTGCAAGTACTGTGGGAAGTCATTTGGTCGCCGTGAGCTTCTTCGTGACCACATTCGCATCCACACAGGAGAGCGCCCCTTTCAATGTGAAATCTGTGGCTCCACCTTCAGCAAGAGAGCCAACTTCGTTTTTCACAAGGAAGCTTCACACTTCAACATCCGCCGCTACAAGTGTGAGGAATGCAACAAAGCCTTTACTCGCCGCCGTCTTCTTGACTATCACAACCGTAGCGTGCACACAGGGGAGAAACCCTTCAAGTGTCACCTGTGCTCAGCTGCATTTGTGTACCCACACCACTACAAGAAGCACCTCAAAATCCATACGGGGGAGAAACCTTTCAAGTGTGAGATTTGCGGGAAGGCATTCAACTCAAAAGAGAACCGAAATGCCCATCGATTCATTCATTCAGAAAAGAAGCCTTATGAGTGCAAGGTTTGTGGGCAAGGGTTTATGAGGAAGCCTGCCTTGTATAGTCATATGCAGACCCAGGGACATATGGAAGACATCATCATAGTCAACCAGCTTCAACTACCTGCCAATCTGCAGGAGGAGTCAGAGATACATATAGAGGTACATGATGATAATGAACAAGATGTAGCAGAGAGTGGAGTAGAAGGTCAGACCCCAGGGGTGGATGACATGATTATAGTGAACCAATTTGACTTTGCGGAGGGTGAGGGTGGGGAGGACCCTGAAGCAATACAATACATCCTCAGTGAGGATGGAACAGCCAGGGACATTGCCAGCTTTGTAGAGGAGGGAAAGGTTGAGGTTGTGCTGGTTCAGACTGAGGTTGGGTAGCACTGAGGCCATGTTAAAAATCAGTGGACGGGAATCCTCCGTTCCCAAAGGTGCGTAGTCTTTAGTGTGATTATGTAGACAAGTCCATTGTGAGATTGGCTTAAGATGTAACTAGTTATTTTGAACAACAGCATCATTGAATACTTTATACAGATTGTGGTTTACCGAGGTAAAAAGGGTTGTACTTCAGTTTTGGTATACAGGTGGTACCTGATTTATGCCAGTAATTGGTTCCAGCAACACAATGCAATTGAATTTACATTTAAATTAGCATTTTAATGGGAGGTTCCAGGTTGAGGGTTTCTCTCCCTTTTTTGGCAAGAACTGCACTACACGTAGCATATTGTAACAATCAGTACAGTACCAGGCAGAGACCAATAATACAGTTGAGTACTGTACATATATCTACACCCTGCTACAATGCACTACTAAAAACAAAATTGCATTGTTTGGGCTCTCACACTCTGACAGAGATGTGTTAATGCTTCGAATGATTTGTTATTTTCCAAATATTCCTATTAAATTTTGTTTCAAGGGTAATATTGAAACCAGGTTAATGTGAAGCAGCATAAAATGGGGCCCACCTGTATTGTGGAAATGATTGCATGCTGTAATATTGTGGGGGATTATCTGGATATATTCAGTGCTTTTTTCATCCCTTACTATCATGAGCCCAAGATTGGCAGATTGACAGATGATACAAGAATATCATGGGTCTTAGTATTATGCCTTTATATCACTTGATTCCATTTATTGATTGAAACTCTTGCTCAAACAAAGCAGCAATATGTTGTACAGTAAGCACTCGATCATGTGAGAAAACTGCTCTGTCTCTTTTGATGTATTTATTTTACAACCTGCTACTTTTAACAATTTTGTTCATTGATATATGTATAAAAGAAGTTATGACATAAATCAGCATATTCTTCAACCAGCATGCTAGGATGGGAAGCTTTTCTGCCCAGTTGTTTACCCTGGATTAGAATAGCATACTGCAGCATGTTGGTTGTTTGGGGAGAGCCAAGCAAAAAGGCTATCAGGCACAGGAGAGTGTGAGAGGGGAAGAGCAATTTTGCAACATGTGCTAATGTAGTCCTTGGCATTTCATGACATGAACCACTTCATTGCTTTTCACGTTATAAGCATTTCAGCGTTTTCTCTCTCGCTCTCTCTCCCTCTCTCTCTCACTCTCTCATCCAACTGGAGCATGCTCCTGAATGTGTGCAATTCCGTGGGCCTCAATTATGAAATAAGTTTTGCTTAAGGCTTGTGTTGTTGTGATCAACTAATTTTCACATCACAAGGAAAGATCATGTCAGTGTTCCCAGTTAAAGATGATCATCGTCGTCATTGAAAAAGAGCTTGGTTATGAAGAGAATCATTTATGTAGTTGTGGACATACACAGCAATTGCATGGAGTAATGTGTGACAGTTTTATTCATTAATTTCACTAATTATTATTTATATATGAATGTGACTACAAAGGACACGGGACAAGTCTCATGGGAAAAGTGGCGCCAGTGGGATTTGGCTGAAACTTGGTCCGTTAATAGACCTTGACCTCTGGGTCAATTGTTCTGAAGGCCGAAGAAAATCTACCGTGCCGTTTGGCCGCTAGAGGAGCTCAAAGTCGTAATTTCAGGTGTTCCTATTGGGCTCATTTTCATGTCGCATCCCGGCAATAACAGGGGCACAAGTCCAAAAATGACGATTTTGACTTATTACTAGAGCAGGGTCCATGACCGTGTGCACATTCAGAATGCATGTTCTGATTTTAAGAAATTTAACATTAAAAATTCTTATTATTCGAATGCTGCATCAATACCTGATTTATGATAACACTATACCAACACTATACAACTTTCAAAGTGCTCTCCTGCGAAATTGACTTTTTGGACTTGTGCCCCTGTTATAGCCGGGTGCGATTGTATGTAGTAGAGTTTCATGAGCTGAGTCGAATGAGCCATGTGGCGATTTTCTGTGACAAACCATTTGACAGTTATTGTTATGACTGTTGTGCTTACAATCCCACTCATGATTCCACTATACAGACCTCAAGGTCTGGAATTTAACTCGATTGCTCGTCTAGAGGCCACATGGCTCATTCGACTTGGCTCATGAAACTCGACAACATACATGATAACGAGCCCGATAGGAGACATCTGAAATTACGACTTTTGAGCGCCTATAGCGGCCAAACGGCACAGTAGATTTTCTTCAGCCTTCAGAACAATTGACCCTGACGTCAAGGTCTATTAACGACCAAGTTTCAGCCAAATCCCACTGGGTCCACTTTTCCCATAAGACTTGCCCCGTGTCCTTTATGTTCAGCATAATTATTAGCTGGAAGGGTTCCAAATTCATTGTAGCCATTGTCAGGGCAGCAACCCTATTGTAAACTCTGTTTAGATGGTGTCATACTTCATAAAGAGGGTTGGATGATGTCATTTAATTGCATAGGTAATAACTGTTAATATCCATGTACTGTTTGACCATGTTCAATAAGCCTCTGTTATAAGGATTTGGCAGCCTTGAAGGTGGGAATTGACAGGTGCTTTTACACATTACCCTGCTTGTGATTGGGGGACAGAGGGGGAGAGAGGACCAAGAGGACCTCCCTCTGGTGCACAGAAGGGCCAGCTACCCACCTTCTCGACAAACTAGTGCGACCTTGTCAGCGACTTCATGTCAATGGTTAATCAATACTTATTACCCTGAATTATCATGACTTATGGTATCCTATCAAGTTCCTTTATGGCAGTAAAATATAGTTTGAAGCATCCCAGGATTCAGATATTGCAATATTGAAGAAAGTGATTGAAAGTTGAAAGAAATTGCCACTTCTATGCATGTGTTCCAGTTTCAGAAATTCGGCTGTAAAATTATGTTCTTCATAATAAACAACATTAACAACTTTTTGTGGAGTCATTTTTGAATACTTTTATTCTAGGTCATCGTACATTTATATTTATGAGTTTATGGATGATTTAGGATTTATCATTCACGAAATCCACTTATTGGTATCACTCTTAAGATGAATAAATGAATGCAGTGCGGCTCAGAATTTAGCATGCATTGTTATCAGTTGAAATGTTGCAGACTCGCCCACTTCAAGTTGATAATCCTGTGCTCTCCAAATAGTGAGTCAGGAGAACTGAATGAACTTGACTCCCCTCATGCAACTCTCCTCTTTCAGGGTGACACGGTAGCGTAGCACCTTGTTGTGGCTGCCGCCTTCCACCTCCAAGGTCCCGAGTTCAATCCCCAGGTCGGGCGGAGGACACTTATGTGGAAAGAGTTTCGATGGGTTCTCGCCGTGTTAGCGTGGGTTTTCTCGGGGATCTGCCGTTTCCTCCCACTACCAAAAACCCACTATACGATTGCCAGATAGCCTTAGTTGCTTTGGCACAACCAACAAACAAACAACTCTCCTCTTTCGCTCCATTCTTGCCCAGATAAGGACACCCAACATTTATGGATGTGAGGGAAATTCTGAAATACAGTACAGGTGGCCACAGGATTTCTAATAACTAAGTAAGTTGACAAAATAGCCTACAGCTCGACCAACTTTTCAGGCTGGATCTTGTTCCTTCCAACTCTTTTATTGCAGAAAATTATTATCTGAATAGAATGGGAGATGCTGAATATATTACTAAGATGAGTGTAAGTTTTTAATTCAATATTATATAATGTGGAAATCGACCCTTTTCAAGTGCATGGTTCTAGTACTAGTATATTCAGAGCAGTGAACCCATCATCGTTATAATATTATGACTGACATTTACTTTGCCTACCGTGCCAATGTCTAGTCACTGTAACATTACCTATTCAAGAAGACATCAAAAATCATTAAAATTGTGATATTTGATCTCAAAAATCTCTATATGGAGATGGGTCAATTTTTGATTTTTTTTATGTTTGACACTATTTAATGAAGCTGGAAGTTTCATGTCCATGCTGGTCCTTGTGAGTCTACATGCCGAGGATGTACTGCTACGTTCTAACACCCTTACACTTCAGACACTTATCTGGTCCAGCCATGCTTTTCTAATTACTTTGAGAGCTGTAAAATGTGTTGCCACCAGTAGAGTAGTGTGCTTGGTAGCATACCTAAACTGATTTCAAATTAATGAAGATGATTAGCCAAAATTATTAGTTGATGGTAAAACATGCATTGATTGATTGATATCCCCTTTTAATAATGGTTACTTAAAATAACAAATTTTATTTTAGTGAAACTGAAATAGCCTTCCTGTTTTTAAATGCAACATGCGTTTATTAATATGATATTTAAGCCATGGAACCCTTGATTCCACCGAGCAGTAGTTGAATGGTGTTGGACCGTGTTGGACAATCCCGCGGTCGGAAGAGAGGGTGACGTCACTTACCCATGGACGGAGTAAAAAACCGCACCCTACATCTCTGCCCTACATGTTCCCGCTGGGTGCCGTCAGATGTCATGATTGCTGCATGCTGTTGCCATAGACGTCTATGGCTGTTGCTGGTGAAAAGATGTCGTTTTGCTGATGAAGATGAAACTGCATCTGCTCATTTCTGGGGTTCTGCGTCAGTTCGATTCGTCGAGAGAAGATATAATTTTTTGTTAAGACAGGGCAAGTTTACTAACCGATTATGTCCTTTGGCGTTAGGTAATAAGGGCCGCCGGGCCCGGGCCTGCTGACCACCCGATTTTGTGGAGCAATTTTGTGCCAGAGCACAAAGTCTGCTAGGGTGAAAGGGCACATACACACTGGTAGACTTTATGGTAAATGTGCGGAACAGCTGACCAAGGGTTATACAGTATAGAAAATGACTGTGTTTTGCTAGGACAAACGTTCAGTCAACCCTTGTGTCACACTATTAGGAGTCAACAGGAACCATTTTTTGGTGAAAACATAGAAAGAACCAATAATAAGGTACAGATTCATATTCACAGTTACATATTCATGATTTACTTATTACTTGTATCCATACTTTAGTGCTGTATTACCCCACAATCTGTGGCATACCAACAGTATAAAGTGAGGTCGACCAGGGGGCCGGTATAAAGTGGGATAATTTTAGTGTTTTTTTACTTCCCGTCCAAATTATCGGTGTTGCTTATAAAATAAACACCGAATAAAGTTGAATCCAGATATAACAGACTTCAAGGGACAGAGGAACTCAGTCAGTATGTTATAACCAAAGAACGGATTTCTTGGGTTTTACCTACTTTTTATTTTGTAGGCACAACCCGGAACCAAAATATCTATCCGTTTCATAACACAAGGACCTCAAAACTCGTAGTTTTATAAAGCCTCCCTCCCTGCGTTAATGATGAGACAGGGAGGTAAATAAATGACTAGTTTTATAAAACCTAAAATTGTCTGTTTCGGACGTTGAGACCTAAGTGGCCTATTAGCGCCAATTTTCACCTTTTGACGCCTTTTCGTAATATTTGTGGCAGTTTTTACATGTTTTCCATTCAAGTCATCCCTCCCACTTCAACCTGTGAATAGCGAAGAAGCTGTAGCCTATAGACATGCTGGATGAACTGGCTGTACAAGACATTCAACTTTTCAAGAATGATCCGGTTGCTTTGTGTGACTTCGAAAGGTCATTTTCAGCATATAAAGTTGTACTGCCACTCAGGCATCGCCGACAAATAATTTAAAAAAAAAACTGACATGTGGAACAACTACTAATTTGTTACTGTGTTGCAAAATTACATGGCCAAGAGTAGGCTGTAATCTCTTTTAGCATGGGACTGAAAATAAATTAGGACCTGCTTGATTTATAGTTCTGATTTAAGAGCCTATTTTAACTGTTTTCAAGACCTAAATACCTACCTACTGTCTGATTAATTCTACTCCAGACCTACGTCATCAAGACCCCTCTCTGCTCCACCCGTCCACCCCTCCACTGACTGTACCTGTTACCAACCTAACTTCACACGCGTGGTATCACAAACAATGTTGTAATTACAGTAAATCATACGGCATACATTTGCGATATAAATTATAATGTGAGTGTTAATCGGCACTCTGCGTATTCCCTTGTCGCGGACAGGAAGGAACAATGTTGCATTAATGGTGACAGCGGTGACCACGTGCGTGAGGTTAGGTTGGTAACAAGTACAGTCCGTGAAAGGGTGGATGGGTGGAGGAGAATGGGGCTTGGTGACGTGAGTCTGGAGTAGAATAAATCAGACAGTATTTGAGGGTTTTTTAGAACCTAGAAATCCATTCTTTGGCTATAACCAAGGTCTGTTATAGCCAAATAGCCAATTTTGCAACGAATGCACAAGTTTTCTGCTTTCATATTATGTTTATAATGTACACTACTGCATACTGATTAATGAAACTATCCACAAACATGCAAAATTAGCTCACCCATAACTTGGACATTTTCTTCTGCTCGTTCATGCCAAATATAACAGAAAAAAATTATGTTGAGCTTTTTGGCAAGTGTTAGATCAGTGACAGGTGGGAAAATCACCATCGCTCCATGCAGTGCTTTTCTTGCGTGGAAATTGAAGCTGAGTAATCAAAAACAGCATATTTTTCCAACGAGGAGCCAAGAAATGATCTCTTATAGTCAAGGTGATGTGAAAATGAGTCTTGTTATATCAGGAGTAATATAATAATAATAATAATTGTGGGTAGTGCTTCTGACCCCTTGGGTACAAGTACATTGACCTTTATTTATTTTTTATTGATTGGTGTTACATTTTCGGTGCCTATTCATCTGAATCGCCCAGTCCCACAGGCAGAATGACAGGAGGGGATGTGAAATGTGCAGTGCAAAGTTTCCAAGATGGTACATAATTTGTGAACTCCCCTGGGTGGATATGTATAGCAGAAATTCCACCCGAGACAAAGCCAGAGGCGACCCAACTCTGCACGAGATGAAGGGGGTGTCCCCGGGCTGGGATCGAACCAGGGACCTTAACGTTCGTGGGTGCATACGTTACCGCAGGACCACTCTGCCTCCCTGTTATATCAGGAGTAAAAAATACACAGAGCCTTATGGAAGTATGGCGGGACCGGCCTTACGAGTCCGTCATAACCGAAAGTCTGTTACAACCGAGGCTGTTTTATCCGGATTCAACTGTACTTTCAAATGTGTAAAATATTTTATATGAGGCTTACAAAATAAATCCATGGCACTAGTAAATATTCACCTCTTATTTTTCTCAGCAGCAGCTCACTTACTGGAACATGTAGTATGCATGTTATACTCTGTAGGCCTACGTAATGAGGTCCTCTAAAACAGCGGTTCTCAAACTGTGTTCCGCGGAACCCTAAGGTTCCGTGACACCAGCATAGGGGTTCCGCAAAAAATTTGGAAAATATAAAAAATAAAATTTGTGCCTAAAAAACAATTGCATCATTGCCTTGAAATTTTTTTTTAACATAACCTTGCCCTACCATTTAACAACAAAAAGACTTCTAGGTATTCCTAGTGTAAATTATAAGTAAGATTAGGGTTCAGGGTTCCGCAAAAGAATTATGAGGTAAATAGGGTTCCGCGGCCCAAAAAGTTTGAGAACTGCTGCTCTAAAACCATGGCAGTTAGTTACAGTATGTGTTTTTTCAAACGAATCATTCCTGCTGGTGCAGGAAATCAATAATAGTTTTGCTGTGTCTAGGGCAAGTGATTTACAGCAGCTATTCCTGACTAGTGGTGCTGCTGGGGGAAGAGGATGTAAAATCTATGGTGTGTTTCTTTTATTTTTTGGCCCAGAAAAATTAAGCACTTTTGCCAGGCAAGATATAGACAAAACCTCTACAATTCAGGCTGACTCTGCCTTATACTGGCATGCCAATGTAGCCACCAGATGTGTGTTTTCTCAAATCTGGTCAACCCCTTACTTTATGGCATGCTGCAGAATACGGGGTAATACAGTACTAGACTGGTAAAGTCTGGGTACCAGGGTAGATGGCAATTTTGTCATGTAATATAAGGGACCAGTTGAGGTGTTGGTAACTTTTTGCATGCCACTGTAGTGACTGTACTATCGGACGCAAAAAGAATGTCTGGGGAGAGTCTTCGTTCAGCCTGGTGGAGGCAAACCATTGCGCAGATGTGTACACACACACTTGTGTGTACGTCCGTGCTTATCTGCTGAGCTTTTTCCCTCCTCCCTCAGCTACCCAGGTGCAATGGTTTGCCTCCACCAGGCTGAACGAAGACTCTCCCCGGACATTCTTTTTGCGTGCCTATGTACATGGTTACCAATACTGGTATCATCATGAGGTGGAAGAAAAAAAATTATGGCAGGATATCTAGGAACACACGCAAATGAAGGGGCTAATGCACATTTCGTAAAGATAGAGAAAATGAACTCTGAAGTTAAAGTAATTTGAGAAATGACAGAAAAGAAACAACAATTATTTCTTTCAAAGTAATATTAGGGAGACAATATAACAAAAACTGCATGCAAGGATACTGTAATTCACATGTTCTAATCAGAACCTGACTAAATGTCCCCTCAATTTACAGGTATCTTCAGTCATGGCGTTTGGTGCATGCCTGGTTTGTAACAAGCCTGTGGGCCCTGCATCAAAGGGGTGCATTCACAACATATTTGAGTCTGGAGCTGTGACTGAGGCCACCAAACAGAATTTTGCCACACTGTTATCAACACTTGTGAATGAGGAGCTTGACTCGACCAAAGTGCACAGCTCATACCTCTGCCGATGCTGTCTGGTTCTTCTCAATGACTTCGACTCCATTGAACTCAGCCTGAATGTCATGAAGGAGCAAATTGCAGGACAATATCATTCCACCAAGGAGCAGTATGCTGACGAAGGAGGAGGAGAAAAGGAATCATGTTTTGTAAGAGAGGTTCTTATAACAATGATGAACTGGAAGCTCTTAAATGACTAATGCTGGGTTGCATATATTATGATGGTAAACCCTGACCAAGAATTAATCGTCAATATGACATGGGATCAACCATTTGATCTGGGTTTATTTTGTTTATGCAACTTGACTTAACTGCTGGAAAAAAAAGCCAACTTCAGTGTGTGATGTCAAGTTTTATTAGAGTACTCTGGCTGATTGTAATCTAATGAAGCTGGACAATCAATCCTTGACCGTGCATTTGAGGGTGGTCGAAAAAAGGTGGTAACCCACAAAAATGTAATTTTTCAGGAGAGCAAATTGAAGTTTGCACTAAAATCCGTGTTGCCATCTCACGCATGAGACGTAAACTTTGAGTATACCAAAATGTTTGTCATGTCTTTTACATAGTTGCTAGACATGTTTAGGTCAAAAATGACAAAAGTGAGGGTTATCACCTTTTTCCACCACACCCCTCATTTGATCTACCAGCAGATTGCAGTAGAAGTTACTGCCCCCTTTCTTCCTGTACAGGGTGTATCAGAGTCATGGGTCAAGCGCGCGCGAGGGGGTGTGGAAAAATCGTAGGTGGCGACAACCCCGGTCGGTTTTATAAAACAATTAGAAATACGGCAGTAATCAATTTATTTATTACGGCCTACGGCGTGACGTCACATCCTTTCTGTATTCGAATTGACCCCCGCGGACTGGCAAATGCAAGGCAAATGCTTTTGGTTGAACGGGTTTTTAGCCTTGCGGGTTGCACTGAAAAAGGCGCTCTCATGCTACACCGGTACGGTACTGTACAAAGTAGTTTACTACT
>JYFJ02003556.1:0-40223 GCA_000934665.2 Catajapyx aquilonaris | reverse complement strand
TGGAGGTGTCTGGCAACCACCTAACCTCCTGGGGGACATGCACATGGCTCAAACTTGAGACATTGCACCTGCACCTACGTTCCCTCCCCAAAAATCCATACCCTTACCCAATGTCCTTGATTTCCCTGCACCGGAGTTGAATAAAAACCAAAAATAATTAAGAAAATATGGTGGTATCCCACCTCCCCTAAAAAAACCACTGGCTCTATCGCAGGGTAGAAGAAGAAGACATACAAAATCGTGTGTAACTCAATGAAAAATGCCTCGATTTGGCTGGAAACTATTTTGCAAAAATGTAGACAGTTGTCGATTTCAGATGTGTAAAAATAAAAATTCTGGGGGTGCATTGGAATTCGTCTAATTTAAAAAAAGCGGAACTTACTTTCTGGATGCGCCTTGTATCATGCTGCAAGCTGCCTAGGAGAAAAAGCTGCCAATTAGCTGCTTTTATTTCATTATAGGAATCAGAATTAAGAATTATGCAAATAATATTAAAAGGGAATTAGGGAAAGTATTTACGATATTATTTAAATACTTCTGTATTTAAATACTCAGAAATGTATTGAAATACAGTATTTAAATACAGGAAAATCAATGTAGTTATAAATACATATCTAAATACCAAGAAGTATTTAAATACGTATTTAAATACATTTGTATTTAAATACTGCCCATAATGCTACACCCTGTGCGAATTAAGTAATTTTGCAACAAACTTACATAAGATAATTCCCAAGAGGAAAACGGTAGGTGCAATGCTTCCAACATAGTACAGCTTGGAAAGGTCGTCCGTGGTTCTTTTTACTTCATTCTGATCCGTGACAACCCACGGTGGGAGCATGAATCCTAGGGCAACTCCAAGCTGGCGATAGAACTAATGTTAGTCCTATGTAAGCAGAAGGAGGCTATGCATCACTTACTTGTGCCCCGAATACGCCGATAGAGCAAGCAGTTGACACCTCATTAGGGCCGAACCAGACTGCTGCCAACCTGGGAGGCACTCCGAAAAGAAACGTGAGAGCAATTCCAGACAGTGTTTGACCCACAAATGTGACAAGGAATCTATTTGGAGACGCCGACAGAACCTTCATCCACGCTCCCAACGTCACTCCAGTTATTCCAAGCAGGACAGTGACACGTAATCCCTGTGAAGAAGAAGTACGCCTTAGTACTTTTTTAGTAGTCGCAAAGTTGGTAACATACCTTTCGGTTTAGCACGTGCAAGGCTGGTAGTACGAAAATGACGTATGATACCATGTACACGACGGAAAGGGAGTCCACTGCCCAGGGTGGTACTTCGTAGTATTTGACCACAATGTCGGATATGATCGAGTAATGGATCCAGTGATATGAGTTCCAGAAATTGCAGGCTGAAAACAAGAATAAGATGATCCATCTCCTTTTGTACAGTTTGGTCTCTGGGGTAGGTTCGCAAGTAGTGTTGGCGTCGTTCTTGCTCATCTTGGACTGTTGCATTGGCCTGCTTGCAATGGTAATGTGGACTGACCTGTTTTTACTCAAGGTTGCTGGTATTGTTCCCATGTGAGTTGCTACTTTAGCAGTCAATATTATGTCAGGCTAATGACGGTCAGAATGGCAAAAATGGAAATGTGTGTTAGCGAAGGCAACGTAGAATATTGTGATCCCATCTCCGTGTCAGAAAACAATAACTGTTACATCATTATGCTATTGATGGGATAACCACATTGTGGTTTGATATCGAGAAATGTCAATCAGTAATGTGCTTTTATTTTTATGACAAAACAATCTGGGTGACATTAATTTACTTATTGGGAGCGGCATCAAATCTTTTTCTCTCATCCCGAATAAGAGTAGATAATGCAAGGCCAGTTGCTAAAAGGCAACATGTAAAGGAAATGAATCCAAAAGATTTGTAATACGTGAACAATAATGCTCCAACGATCGCCATGACTAAAGTTAGTAAGCAAGTAAGCGTGTTCATAAGGCCAGACATTACGCCTTCTGATTCTGGATACGTCAGTTCCAGTCCTTGCTCGTATCCGAATGACATGTATGATCCGTTAAATATTCTGAAATTAAAAAGAGTGTAGTCAAACTGATTAGAAAAGTTTAGTTATGTGTCTTACCCTGAAACTGCGAAAGAGATGTAAATGGCTGGCAAAGATCGGAAAATTAGACTGAACATTATGCCCAGGGTTGTTGTGCATATAACGGCATATATGAATATACCACTTTCCCTGAAAACAGTGGTAGATAATTAAAATGGTTTTAGTTAATAACTATGATAAAATACAGGAATACTTGCTTGTATATATGCGTCTTATCCAACCAAATGCCAATGAGAAAGGATCCAAGTATTCCTGAGTAGTTGAACAGGTTACCCAACTCCCCTGCATCTTCTTCGTGGCCCTAAAATTGGAGTTGTCAATTAAAAATATCAATTGGCTTATCAAACACTGACAGATTTTAATATTAGGTTTAGCCAGCCGCTAATGATACTGTAATTAATAGTAGTCTATTCGTATAAGTAAATAAATTTTTGAAAAAGTGATATTGAACCTTTCTTCCAGAACTCGTTACTTACTGGAAATTTCTCGAGAACTATTTGGCTCAGGTAGGTCCCAGTCACGTTGTTAGACGAGTTAACAATTGCGTACGACAAAAGAAGTAGAACGAAACTTCTATTAGTGAGGAATTTCTTGACAGAGTTTTTATTCTTTTGCTTTTCATTGCGGAAGATTCTGGCTGCATCCTGAGCTGCGCTGGGAGGTGTAGCAGGTTCGCTTTGAAACACTGCCAAGGACAAGTTGCAATAAGTAAAGTGCAAGTTACAAAATAATGTTTGGGCATCTGCGATGTTACGCACTGATAAACAACAACTTAGCATACAAAATACGACCAGAAGCAGGCACGCTGTGGCAATGACAGCGTATATGATGAACATCATTTGCAGTTGGTGTCCAATAATGTTCAAATCATCGCTGTTGTGTACTGCGTAAGGTGGTATCAAAAGACCCATGCCGATCCCTGCCTGAAGATATAGACATAGATGAAGATATGTAGCCTACTGAACCTCATTATCAAAACAAGAAAGAGATAGGTGAAATGAGACAATGTAGACTACCTGCGCAGATGTGACACCAATGCTAGTGGCTGTTGAAACCTGGTTAGGTCCAAACCAAATGGCAGCTAGTCGAGGAGGACTCGCGTACAAAAAGACGCTTGCTACTGCTATTGTGCCTTGAGCAATGAACCCCACGTACAGCAGGTCGGGTCTCACCGAAACAACTTTGATCCAGCTGCCAATCGCGGTCAAAAGAATACCTGTGAGTATTGTCCACTTCAAGCCCTGTACAGCAGGGAAAAAGAAATGCTGTAGTCAGTTGTAAGGGCTGGTTGTACAGTACTGAAGCAAATTATGGAAAATATCAGATTATGTCTATACATTTTCATTTTCTCCTTAATTTGAGTTGATACAACCAAATGCTTTAATGATAGAATGGCGCTCTTACTGCACTTTTCAAACAAACAAAAAACAGTATTTCAATTCCAGTCTCATTAGACCAGGTAAACCTCACCTTCTTATCCATGATATAAGAAATTGGTAACAAGAGCACTGTACTGGGGACCATGATCATGAATGACAATGCGTCCACTGCCCATATCGATGCCGAATAGTAGCGAGACACAACGTCGGAAATGATGCTGTACTGCATCCACTGCATGCAGTTGCAAAAGTTGCAGGCGAAGTAAATAGCCAGCGTCACCCATCTTCTATTGTAAACTCTGTAACTGGATTTAGATGCACCTTCTGTGGAATCGTTACTAACGACACTGCTCAGTTCGACTTCCATGTCTCGTAGTGCAATGTATAGCAACTATTTGCACATCAGGGTCACCTGATGAGCGAATGTGATACAGGTGTTCCATGAAGGACAATAGCAACCATAGCACTGCACGAATCATTTTGAGAAGGTGATACGAAGCCAATACAATCGATTTAGGCTATCGGAAATCAGACAGATATCTGGGTTCTACTAACTGATTGTGCAGATTTTCTAAATCAGTTAACTTCTCTGCTGATATGGTCCAAATTATTATTCTAACCGTCTTCAGTATCATTACAATGATTAAGGATAGCCTACAATACAGTATGGTATCATAATGATTATGGGTTATAACTTTTTGTACTGCCATCAAACTTTCTGCACAAACTTCCAAAAATTGCAACTATCACTACCTAACTCAATAATTGAATATTAATTAATTAATTTGATATTGTTTGGAATTTATAAATCAATTTTGTTTATTAGCCTAGTGACGTGAGCAGCTTCATATATTTCAGCTAAGTGAACGACTTCTTCGTGTCAAAAAGGTGTCAATATTTCTTTTGTCTTACACGTTGTGAAATATATTTTGGCAGAAAATATACCGTATAAATTAAAGAACAGCAAGTACAGAGAATCGAAATCTAAGGAATGATTGTGAATCGGTGGTATACAGTACGTAGCAATAGTCATTTGAGCAATATATTTCTGACCAAGAACCAATTCAATTCATGCTTTACCATGAAGAAAGTGGGGATTAACTTCTGCAAGAGTTGATATGTTTCGGGACCTGAGTTGTAGCGATCATGTTCTATACAGCACGATAAAATCAAACGCAATAACACTTCTACTGATGAGTCAGTTATACACTAAGTTATTTAGAAAAGGCCCCATCTATTCAGGCTTTAAATATGCCTTTTGGTAGTAATATTTATGTTTATATTACACTATGCAGGTACAAGGAAAGAATGATAATATTCTGGGTTGCTGGGCGTCTCTTTTTTCTTTTGCCTGAAATATGTGCAGTTGAAATGTTGAATATTATAATATTGATGGTAATCGTATAAGTGATGTTATTTGCATTGGTAATAAAATTCACTAGTCTCATTTGAAGTTGTCGGCGCAAGAGTTCTGTTGTATTTTTCTGATGATTATAAAGCCAATTACACTCATGTCAAGCAAGCTTTACAAGGCACCGTAAGATGTGAGATCGTATTTCAATCAAATCTTGGTCGGATTGTGGTAAAAAAACATTTATTTATCAATATATTATGAACAATAAATATATATTTTATTATACAATACTGTGCTGGCTGCATGAGCAATTCACTAGGTATTCACTGACAGATTTTCATGAACAAATTCACTCTTTTGATTTTCTTGTTGCGCGTCATATCTCCTTCGCACATCTCGAATTAGTGTAGCCATGATAAGCCCCAGGACTAAGATGCAGCACAGAAAAATAAGATATCCCATAGACTTGAAATAACTTAACAATACTGCCCCGATGGCCGAAGTGATTAAGGTTCCCAAATAGGTGGCCATGTTCAAGAGCCCAGCCATCATTCCTTCCGATTCCGGGTAGGTCAGCTCCACTCCTTGCTCGAATCCCAGTGCCATGTAAGCTCCGTAGAAAGTCCTGAAATGAACAGTTGTAAATCGTCGTGCATAAGAAAAGCACCACAATTTATTAAATACTCACCCTATGAACACAAACGTGGCGTAGGTGCCTGGTAATGATCTGTATGCGAAACTGAACATGGCTCCCAGGAATCCAACGCATGACACTGCATATATGAACACACCCGCAGACCTGAAATTTAGTATATAGTTAGAAAAAATTGACGACGTGTTCCCGTTAACCCTTACTGGTATATATGTGTTTTATCCAGCCAGATTCCCAGTATAAAAGCACCGGCTATTCCGACGTAAATGTTGAGGTTTCCCAACTGACCAGCATCTTCTATGTGATTCTGAATAAAGGAACTGAGTATTATCCTTGAGCTTCTGCAGGAGACATGTTGCTTAGTTATCCATCTTCATTATGACGAAACTATGCCATAGACTTACAATCTACCTTAATGACTTTTTATATATTTGTTAAATTTCAAAAAACATTGCACTTACTGGGAATCTCTCCAGAACAACTTGGTTGATAAAAACTCCAAACGAGTTGATGCAAGCATTAATTATTGCATATGACACCAGGAGTATGCCGAAGTCTCTGTTGGTTAAGAATTTTTTAAGGGAACCTAAGTAGTCTTGCTTTTCGCCCCAGGCTTTGACTGCGGCTTGAGATGAACTAGGAGGGGTCGGTGGCTCGCTTTTGAAGACTGTCAAGGATGAAATAATTTCAGGTTATTAAGCCTCCTCAGAAGTAAACACCACGTGGCTTCACCACTGTGACGAGTAAGAAAACTTACAAAATATTACAAGCAGAAGAGAAGCTGTTGAAATTCCAGCGCATCCATAGAACATCATCTGCAGTTGATTAGAAATGCTCTCCAGGTCGTCACTGTCGTGTACCACATACGGTGGTACCAGGAGACCCAAGCCTACTCCTGCCTGAGAGGTAACATTAGTTTGTTGACATATTGTTGAAATATTTTGGCTTGCCTTTTTGCCACAAGAAGGCTGAATTCATTTTGACTTTAGGGTTAAATAAATGCAGTAAATAATGACTGTTGTCATACCGTACCTGCGAAGACACGACTCCAATGGCACATGCTGTGGACACTTGATCAGGTCCAAACCACACTGCAGCCAGTCTAGGAGGTACTCCATATAGGAAAACACATGACAAGGCTATGCAACTTTGCGCGATAAACGCCACATAAAGGAGGCCAGGTTGAACCGAAACGACCTTGATCCAGCTGCCGATTGTTGTCAAAATAATTCCCAATAACACTGACCATTTTAGACCCTGAGGATAAACAAATTGTTATTAAAATATGAACTGGTTTATTGTACTTAATGGTACGTATCAGAGATGAGGTCCGATTACTTCACGTGGTGATATACCATGCATCACTACCACAGACCTTCAAACTTACAACCTTGCTAACATGGGATGTATCGTCACAATACCTGCCGGCTCTGTGCTCAATTGCATAGCTTTCGCAACGTGTAGTATTATTAGCCCAAATGAATCCGCATTATTTGACTTAATTGTGGGCCCTATGCAATACAAGTCCTTGATACATACGTATGAGGAATGGCCATTGAGGGAGGACCCGAACAAAAATGCAAACCTGCACAACTTTACCCTTTTATCCACGAAATATGTCACTGGCAGTATGAACAGCACGTAGGCCAACATTGTAAGCAGCGTGAGTCCATCCACTGCCCAAACAGAGGCCGAATAGAAACGGGACACAATGTTGGAAATGACGCCGTACTGAAACCAGTGCAAGGAATTGCTCAAGTTGCAGGCGCTGAAGATGAACAGAGCCAACCACCGTCTTCTATACACGACGTACGTGTCCTTGCCCGTGTCCTTCGGGTAATCAACACCTACGACAGCGACGTCGACACTTCTGCCTTCTTCCATCATGGATGTCTCAGAGCACTACGGTCTAGCACACTGTCAGGTCTGTCACGAGGCGCTGGCAGGAAATAATAGGCAGGTTGTGTCACTGCACATGGGGCGTAACGCTCGGTGGTAAAAGCTGTAGCGATAACGCCATGCTATTCGTCATCGTCTTATCAAAGAGAAACGAGATAAATATGTTTGTAAAGATTTGCCAGGGGAAATGCGTGGGTAAATATTGACACACGTGTTACTGCAGCATGTGCATATGGACATAATATGCGTGCTATGAATTACTTGTTCATTAAGGTGTTTTGTCAGCAGAATGCGAGTCACGTTGAAAGGAAATTCAACGTGTCACAGAAGTCGTTCGATAAGACGAGCCAAAATGTTAGTGTCACTGATTAAGATAAGACTGCCTTGTTTAAGATAACAATTGAGGGGATTTGGAAGTTGTACATATGACGTCAAGAGCCTCTGATTACACAATTTGTGGAAATTTGTGGTCTGCCTGACCCTGACAAAATAAATGAGGCATTCGGGATTTTTCTTGCATGATATTGGGGAACAAATTCTGGAAGGACGGTTGTAAGGAAGCAGATCATTTTATGGTGTGATTTCTACTTTACTTCAAGGAAATGATTTTATTGCTCGACATTGCTCGATCACAGTAAGACAATTATGACATGTGAAATGCACATCTTTGTATGTAATGGCTTAATAAGGTCATTTTATAAATGTACCTGAACCATTATGAAACACCTTTTATGAGACGTCAGTGTTACGATTGTTCCTGTTCAATCCTATAAAATATAAATGACTGATAACGAGTTGAGCTTGTACAAATATAGCCATACGACCGGATAGGGTAACATTTTATTGGCTCAGCAAATTACAATAATTATCAAACTTGGCACATATTCAAGTGCAAAATAATGCACCGTACGAAAACTTGCCACACCCACGTGTATAGGAATGCGCTGTGCTCAATTCATAAATAAGAAAGGAGACTCTGATTGGACTCTGAACCTTGTTTGTAAGGAACGGTATTGCTATTGCTAGAAGATTCCACATTGTTTGAAACAAAGCGGAATTCTGGTAACGGCGAAACCTGCACGAGCCTTATTTTGCATATTTTGTCAAATTCACATCATGCGAGCACTTTCAGGAATCTGGTCATTTGCATTGCACCTTTGCGCATCATATCGCTTTCGATCGTCACGAATTAAAATAGTGAGTAAAAGCCCGAGTACTAAAAGGCTGCATAAGAAAGAAATGATTCCTATAACTTTGAAAGAACTTAGTAGCAATGCCCCAACAACCGCAGTGATTAAAGTAACTAGAGACGTGACCATATTCAAGAGTCCGGCCATCATGCCTTCCGATTCCGGGTAGGTCAGTTCCACCCCTTGCTCGTATCCCAGTGCCAAGTAAGCTCCATAAAAACATCTGAAATGAGAATATGTTACTCTTGCACTGTCGACAGCATGTACTGTACACACTCACCCGATGAACACAAACACGGCGTAGGTGCCTGGTAATGATTGGTATGTGAGAGTGAGCATGGCTCCGAAATAAGCAATACATGATCCTGCATAGATGAACACACCTGTTGCCCTGAAATGTCCAGCAATTAGAACTATCAGCAGATCATCCACGTCATTCACTCTCTTACTTGTATATGTGAGTCTTATCCAACCAGACCCCGAGTAGGAAAGCACCAGCTATGCCGACGTAAATGTTGAGGTTTCCCAACTGACCAGCGTGTTCAACATGACCCTGAAAATATTAGTTCAAGAATGATTATATTATCTGTTTGTTCTACCACGTAGTAGTTTCCTCCACTCACTTGTCAGTAGTCTACCCTACACTTTGTAGAACATTTTCAGGAGCACAAGTATTTTAAAAAAGTCTAAAAGTGAGTGGTTCAGAATGTTTCGAGTCATATCTACATTTTAAACGTAATTATTATAAGAGTTTTCAAATGGATGACTTAAACAATATTGCATTAGTATACTTATTTTTGTACAAGACATTCTGCAGGAATATTTACCGGAAATTTTTCCAGAAAAATTTGGTTGATGAAAATTCCAAAAACGTTGACTGCTGAGTTTATCAGTGCGTGTGCTATGAGCAGATATGCAAAATTTTTGTTAGTTAAGAATATCCTCAGAGAACTTTTGTAGTTTTGTTTTACACCCCAGGCTTTGGCAGCTGCTTGAGATGTACTCGGAGGAGTCGGTGGCTCGCTTGTAAATACTGCCATAAAAGAGAGAAATGTCAGTGAAGTAACCTTAATTCACACATGCTAAAATTATCTTACAGAATATTACAAGCAGAAGACACGCTGTTGAAATTCCGGCGCCTCCATAGAACATCTGCTGAAGTTGATTACCAATGCTCTCCAGGTTGTCACTGTCATGAATCACATAAGGTGGTACCAGAAGACCCAAACCTATTCCTGCCTAAAAGGTAAAAGTATTAGTTGTAAGTGCATGGATATTCACGTCGATGTCGTATACCTGAGCAGACACCACTCCAATTGCACAGGCGGTGGACACTTGGTTTGGTCCAAACCAGACTGCAGCCAGTCTAGGAGGTACTCCGAATAAAAACACGCAGGCCAGAGCAATGGAACTTTGAGCGATAAAAGCCACGTAAAGGAGGTCAGGTCCCACTGAGACGACCTTGATCCAGCTTCCGGCCGTTGTGAGGATAGTTCCTATTAACACTGTCCATTTTAAACCCTGAAAATGAAGGGAAGTAGCTTGATATCAGTATATGGCACAATTTTTGCACCGATGTTCCGGGAACGTGTCAGGTTTATGCAGATGCTTGACTGATTATTGCACTTAAGGACACGCGATGTAATATTTTGTGCTGCATATAGACTCGTGATGTATCAAACAATGATGGGGTGTGAATGACGTACGTGATTGGTAAATTATGCAGCGTTGAAGTTTAATTTATATGCTCTGTTAGGTAGGACATAGTTTTACTGTCTGCTCAACTGCTTCATAGTAACTCCATGTGAAGAGCTACGGAGTATCTATAGTAAGAGTTAATTTGTTACAGATCTATCCAAGAAAAGATCAATTTTGTCTTGAATAATGCAAATTCAAGGGTCACAATCGGCGTTACGTATAAACCAGAACTTCCTGTATTCTCGTCATTAATTAAGAAATTTACGTAATCTAAATACTGCCTCAAACAAGTTCATGCGGACGTATCATATTATGTGCAGGAAGCAGCCAATTACAATAACTTTAAGAATACAAACAATGCAAACATACGTATAAGGAGACCATACCTTTTTATCCATGAAATAAGTGACAGGCAGTATGAATACCACGTAGGCGATGACAGTCAGCACCGTGAGTCCATCCACTGCCCAGATTGACGCCGAGTAGTAATGAGACATTATGTTGGCAATGATCCCGTACTGCATCCAGTGCATGGCGTTGCACAGGTTGCAAGCACAAAAGATGAACAGCACCAGCCATCTTCGTCTGTACACAATGATATCTGGCACCTCTGATTTGATCGCATCAGCAGTGTCCTCGAGGTCCGTGGCCTGGCCGCCCATGCCGTCGCTGCTGCCTCGTATCTGCATATAAGCAATACAAGTTGGGGTCCAAGGCCAAGGGATTCAAGCAGGCTGCGTATGGGGGGATGGAGTACTTGTTGGCCACTGAGGTGCACACAAGGAAACCTAATTTATGAGTTAAGAGTGCTTTGATGATTATGGCTAATATAAAGAAATTAATACCGTTGTAAAATCGTATGAAACTGGTTCAGTTCAGATTACAGACTGTATGCAATAACTCATAATGAATGTATGAGAAGTTCTTACACAGAGTGAGAGTCACGTGATGCTCAGAGACAGGTGGTCCATTGTTGGCCGGCGAATGAGTAAGCCGCTAAACTACCGATTCTTCCGGAAAGTAGATCACAAATTGATTGGTGCTTTTGAGAGTGTGGAGGAAAATAATGGCTGGGGAAGACAACCGTTAGCTGCTGTCCTTGAAGCCAACGTAGGCTCGTCTGGCTCTTCCTTTCCTTTATTTTCTATTGTGGGGGAACTTTCTGAGCCTACTCTGGTGGCCGCGACCACAAACCATGTTAGCCATGACTTGTATGGCAGCGTATGACCGTGACATTGGGAGTTGTGTGACTGCATAAAAACATTTAACATATCGGGGACTAATATTTGATTGAACATTTCTGTGGTTTGAATGCTATGCAGTAAATGTTAATCAATATATAAATGAGTTCAGCGTCAATCAATTTCATGAAAGTAGCTCATTTTTCTGTCTTCAAGACACTACAGGCAATTGATACCATACCATATTTATCCCTTACTGCTTCATCCCATATGCATACCTTGAAATAACATGCGTTATTATGCCACCATCTGCCAACATCACCTTTTTGCTGTAGTCTACCTGTGACAGTTGTTTACTTGTGAAAAGTCTTGACGCTCCCAGATCTCCCTCTTGGGTTTTCCCAGGGGGACATCAAGTAGACTAGTAGTGCATGAAACCGTGATGATATGGGAGTTACTTGCGCACAATTTGCACACTCAAGGCATTGGAAGCAGTTGAAGCTCTAGGATTGTGACTGGAATAACATCAAATCACATTAAAGATGAATCGTGACAAGGTTGACACCGTGAAGGTGACAGGAGCCAACTAACTTACCACTAGATTACACAATGAAGGTGATCCTCCGATGCCGTCGCAGGATTCGGAATTATTGTGCTAAACTCCGGCTAGAGGATGGAAAATCGGACGACCTTCGTTTTTTTCTGTATAATGTACGAGTATGTACTTGTAGGATCTGGTAATTTTATATTCTTTACAACGTGCTGTGAATCGAGGAGCATCTGCAAGGCGAAACGTGAGAGGAACTGGCCGTTCACGTGAAACTATTCACAGTTTTTGAGCTTTGTCAAGAGCTAATGGCTCTTGGCTTTGTTAATGGTACTAGAATTTGTACGACGGTGATGCACGAGAATAGTGTAGGACATTTAATTGTAGTCTCGTATTTAATCTCGTCAAATATCACTTCTGAGTAAAATACGAACATGATAACATTACACAGTAAAACTAGCCTCGAATAGACCCTAGATATAGAGAAAACTTGTCACGGAGCTTTTGATCGGACCCGACGTAACACAGAATTTCGATGTACAGTACCGTACAGTATTTCTGTCGTACATATCGAAACTTGTTTATTACGGAAAAATTATCCGACATTGAGAGATTTCGTTGCAGCTCCAATGTATTTCCACTGGCATTGTAAATATCATGATTAAAATAATACAATAGCAATTTGATTTAAGCAAGTCATGTAGAAAGCAGTTGTCATGAAATGCAGATAAATTAACAACAACAACAACAACAACAACGACGACGACGACGACAACAACAACAACAACAACAACAACAAATTTCCAGAGTTTCTACGACCATCCGGTTAAATATGCGACGAATTTCTACTTCACAGTCTGTTTCCGTCGTAGAAAAAATGAAATACTATGTCGTGCGGGTCCATTTTCTGAGAAACGTTTCCGTAGTGTGCTGGTATTATTAGAAATAGTTTCTTACCACGATACGTAACGTGTATCACGTACGTCACTGAAGCCTCTTCATCATGCAGTCGTAATTAAAAATGAGATATTATTAGCAGCATGGGAATATGTGGTAAGGTGCAAAACGCAGAATGAATTTCACCTTGCTCTTCCTGTACCTGACACATAACCCTCCCCAGATATCTTAAGCAGCCAAAGTACCTGACAACATATTCAGTTGTATTCAATTATAATGGAAATAATAACATTAGTCTCTAATAATTTTATCTCAACCAAAAAGGCCCGATGGTTATGTTTTATAAAAATAATATAATAGTATTACAACCCTTACCCTCTATTGTGTGTAAACTCTAGACTGCCTCGAATGGGTCTCACAAAAGTAGAAAGTTGTTTAGGCTAAATGGGTGAGATATATTATGGTCTCCTCCTACTGGTTGAATAAGATAAGATATACATATTGTGGTCATGTATCCGGACAAAAACAACGGTATCAAAAATAATGTTTTCATTGTGGCAGACACATACCAAGATATGCGAACAAATGGCAGCGTCACTGGGAACATGAAATGAATATATTGTGACTGTGAGTGAGGAGCATTTACGATAAAATGAGTCAATCTGCGTATAAAATATGGCGAAATACCTTCAGTCTTTTTCCTAGTTGTGATCACATGGTTCTTGTTGGCTTGTTTCAATAAAAAATTATTCTACAACCTTCCATTAGAAACGACCTCTACAGAGACAGATCCATTGGTCGAAATTTTCTGTGAAGCAACCGCACTCGCTTTGCTAGCAGCCAACCTCTTCAAGTCTTCTTTTCCCATCACAACACCCACAACAGCAAAGCCCGCCAAACAACATCCAAATGTGTTCACCCACAAGTCACCATGTGTCCTTAGAATCCAGCTTCCCGTGTTGATTGCCACAACTTCAGTCAACTGCAGTCCAACATTGAATATCCCTCCAACTATTCCTTCCGGTTCTGGAAAGTTAAGTTCTACGCCATAAGGAAGTGCCACAGTCACAAAAAATCCGTAGAAGAATCTGAAAATAAAATTCGGCTTAATTTGAAATCATCATTTTAACTCGTACTAAATGAAATAAGCCTGTGGACGTACCCGAGGAATAAGTAACTGACGTACACGAGAGGCAGTTGTGCATAGTAAACACTGTAAGTGTATCCCAGTTGAGAAAGGAAAAGTAGGCCTCCAACTGCTACTGCGCTGGACCTTAAAGAAAATTGGTGTAATTTTGTGACCCATTTCTATTATAAGAAGTGGTGACACGTGACTTACTTAAAAGTGTGTGTGCGATCCAGCCACAAGCCCATTACTAGTGGGCCTATTAACGAACATACTGTTGATAAAAGTCCTAGTCTGCCAGGGGTCTCTTGATACTCCTGAAATACGACAATATCGGATTGTACACCTTAAGTGTTGATATTGTACGTCATAATAATTGCAACAATGCACATGTGATATTTACGGTTCCAAATTTTCCCAAAATGATTTCATTGAGCATGACACTTGCAGAGTCGGTTGTGGCATTAACTAGAGAGTATGCGAGTACAACGAGCATGAAGTCACGATTGGTGAGCATTTTCCATAGGGCCTTCTTGTAGTTACGAGGGTCATCCTCTTTGCCTACTGTTTCACTTGAAACACTAGGAGGTGTTGGTGGTGCACTTTGGAAAACTGCAACAAAAATTTGTCATGCTCTATATGAGGTCATGTTTCAGTCTTTACAACTTACAGAGGCAAATTAAGAGGAGGACGAAAGAGGCTGCTATGGCGTAAGAGTATAGCAATGTCCTCAGGTCGTGTCCTATTCCATTGATGTCTTTGTGATTCTTGACTATTATCGTTGGTAAGATGAAACTTATGGCTTGGCCACCCTGCAAATTACTGAAATTATAATATCTCTACTAAAATTTATATCCTCCTGAGACCTGATGTCCAATATATTGGACATCAGCAAAAAAAATGCGTCAATTTCAGTTGACACCTTTTTATTTTTGCTGATGTCCAATATATTGGACATCAGGTCTCAGGAGGATATATTAAGTTCGTGTAGCGTTCAGTATACAAGATAATAATGTTCCGATTTTATATCATATATATGTGCTCTGTAATTGACGCGGGATATCCTTGTTAAGCATTGCTTTATGTTGAAACACGGATTTTCCTACTTGCATTGATATCAATAATGATATCAATTTGCTCAGTGATTTCCACTTCAAAAATCACATACAGCCATTATGACTGGATTTGCGAAACGCTGTCTGTCCGATAGCTCTGATGATGATAACGGAATTTGTAGTGCTGGACGGTGAAGTGCTCTAGAATGCCACATGTTACATTGCACTTGAAAAGCTGACCCGTTACATCAAAAGTTTCCATGAGGATTTTAAAAATGTCATGAACAATGACGGTGATAAAATACGTGTCATGTAATTCTTCTACAATAAATAGCAAATAAGTTACACTATAGCATAATGATAAAAATGGGAGGCATCAAAGATATTACGGATAATTAATATATATATAAACGTATATAATTAACGTATTGTACGTATAAACGTACGTCGTATAAAGGAAATGTTGGTCTCATAATAGACAGCACAATTGAAAAGAGTTACTGCGGAATATACGTACGTACGTACGTACGTAAGTTGAAAGGTGTTACCTGCATGAATAGGACTCCAATACCAGACGCAGTAGAAGCTTCTTTTGGGCCAAACCAAAGCGCCACAACCCTGAGCAAACTTCTGAATATGAAAACTTCAGCCAGCGCCCCTATACCTTGACCAATGGCCGCCACGTAGAAAAGATCAGGAGACACAGCTACAACTTTTATCCAGCCTCCTACAGCCATGCAGAAGATTCCCAAAAATATGGTTACCTTGAGGTTCTAAAAATTAAGTAGTCATAACTACACACAGAAACACAGAAAGAAATTAATGTGGGCATCACTTGAGCAAACATGGTGCAGTTTGTGCAATTTGATTCAGAACTTTTCAATGTTTCACTTCATGTGGCGCGTCATAAATATTTTATAGGCACAGCATTTGTAAATTGCAATTGCTCGAGTGAATGTACTAATAACATAATGGGCCACATACCTTTTTGTCGATGTAAAATATCGCTGGCAATACGAACGTCATGTACACACAGGTGAACATCATGTATAACCAGTCCACCGCCAGGTAAGACACTCCATAATACTTAACGATGAGGTTGGCGATAGACGAGTACTGGAACCACTGAAACGCTTCCAAAAGAGCACAAACACAGAAAAGTGCGAGCATAATCCATCTCCTCCGGTATAATTTGAAATCCTGTTGCTGGTCTAGCTCCATTGTTCGTTATGATCTTGCCTGTACCTCATCGACGTGTGGGTACTACCTATCACGAGAGGATTCCTATATATGCAGGATAATAATTTGGACGAGTGCCAAATGATGAGACACAGGTTGATTCCAGATTTGCCATAAAAGCTTACAGATATGGGCGAATTCTGATCATTAACACGCACGTTTAAGCGAATTACGTTCATTTTTAGGCCACCAAAACGGGTGGAATTTCAGTAAAATATTGTGTCAACGAACCCACCTCATTCAAGTTGAAGCTCCAACAAAATTATTATCAGGTCGATTGGTACCGTTGAGCGCGATAAGAGCGTCTGTGCAGCAACATGCGATTGCCTCCAATTCTCCCAGGGAATGGTGCCCTTGACTACCTGAATACGCACAGTAGCTCTCGAGTAATTGCATGGGTAGCACAGATCTGTCACGCTATTATCTTCAGAGAGGCATTGTAGTAGTTTTGTCCGGGAAGGACTGTAAGTACGTCACTATTATGAGAGTGACTTACGTCCTCTTCATGTGGGAAATGAATGGCAGTAGTTAGAGGAGATGCTGACTCCCCCAATGGTTATGTAACAACTTGTCTTCAAATCACAGAATTTATTTCACAGTTTTTAAAATGCAACATCATCTTACTTAAAAGTGATTTAGATAATATTTATTGCATAAACATCGATTTTGCCAAGGTCCCAAGCTCGCGATTCCCTCGTTCAACGGATTTGAATGATATCTTCATATTAGTATACCGTAGCAGTTAGCGTGGAATAAAATTGAATTAACGAATACGTATGGAGGCAAATGAACCTTGGGAACGAGCATATCTGTTGTAGAGACATACGAGTATTATGCTAAGGTTGCAGTTTAAACAGCAGTTTAACAACCCCATCATATATACAATATGAAACTTCACAAGACGCAAAAGTGCAAGAGTCTGTTTAGGTGTGGTTAACAATATGCTCTTCACAGACACCTCCATTACCAGTTGTGTTGATTGATATTCTGGCCTGATATTCTTCGTTTGCTGCCACTCTTTTCAGGTCTTCTTTCACAGCCACAAGTGACAGAAATGCAAAGGCTGCCACACCACACAAGTAGGTGTTGGCCCACAATCCTCCAAAGTTTGACAGTATCAAACTTCCGATGTTAATGACAACTATTTCCACTGCCATAATTCCGACACTGACGAATCCTCCGATCACTCCCTCTGGCTCGGGAAAGGCCAGCTCTATCCCAAAAGGAAGGGCCGCAGACGCCCACATACCGTAGCTCAATCTGCAATACAACCATTTCTCTCACAATATTATTTTTTATCACTCTTGAAATGTGTTCATGCTTACCGACACTTACCCGAGGCATATAGAACCAGCGTAAACCAGCGGCATTTGTACTAAATTAATTCCATACATGTAGATCATTTGAGAGTAGAAAAAGAAGCTGCTAACGACTGCTGCACTGGTTCTTTGAAAATAAGCAGTTGTATGTTTCATTAGTTTCTTGTTTAATGCCTTCATGTCTAAGATGGTCTTATATTGCGATTTCAGTAGTACTACATAACACGACATAATACTTGAGCAATCATGGAGTTCTGCTCAGAGGTAAATAATTCATCAAAATCATGGACGCGTGCACACAATAATGTGTTCGCCATGTTCCATGTATAGCATACTTGTAAGCGTTGGTGTGATCCAGCCACAAGCCAATTAAAGGTGGTGTTATTGCTGCACAAATTGGGGATATAAGTCCCAATATTCCAGGTGTCTGCTGGTATTCCTGGAAGTAAATGAACAGAGAATAATAATTTTTATGTATGCAGATTGAAGGGATACCTAGGCTCCACAACTCCTTATATGCATAAAATGTAACGAAGCGGAAATGGTCAAGAAATGCGAGTAGCATAAAATCTTTACATCAAATGACGGATATCTAGCCCAATAATCGAAATCAGTCTGCAGAGGTAAAACCGGGATTTGTTTATGTAAAACAGAACCGTACTTTTCCAAATTTGTTCAGAATCATCTCATTCATCATCACACTTGAAGCGTCGGACGTGGCATTCAGCAACGAGTTCGAAAGAATAAGTAGCATGAAGTAACGATTGGTCAGTATACTCAATATGGACTTCATGTAGTTTCTCTCCTTTCCTTTTTCGAACTCGGTTTCACTTGAGACACCAGGAGGAGTTGGTGGTACACTTTCGAAAACTGCAAGAGAAAAATTACGTTAGTAACTTACTCTGCATATCGCAAGTATCACAAATGGTGTTTCATATAACTTACATACGCAAATCAAAATAAGTACTGCAGATGCGGTGATGCTATAAGTGAACATGAATGTTTTCAAGTCGTGTCCTATTTCATCAATGTGCTTATGATCCTTGACTATTACCGATGGCAATATGAAGCCAATGGATTGCCCAACCTAAGGAAAAATTTGAGCGTACAGTATCTCATTTTTATTATTAGGAATAATAGGAACTGTGGGGAATATGAGAAAACGGTCATAACTCATTTAAGTATAGAAAAGAAAATTATTGTTGAGCTATTACGTGAAATTAGTACTGTCTAGTCAATCTAAACGCAGATCGTATGAAAATGCCAGCATATGAATAACTGCACAATCAGTATTATTATAAAGCAAAGATTTTTTGAATTGTTGGTTTGTATGTCCGGGCTACCTAACCTATACTTCCACACCTCTGACAGAGCTCAAACTTTGCACACTGATATGATTCTTCCCCGATTGTGGGAAAAGTCCGAAATCCTAACTTTTGGAGTCTGAACGCCAACAATTCAGGATGTCTCGTCTTCTTTATCTTGCTGTCTCATCTACAAAAACTGTTGCCATGACAATACCCTATCCGCCTCCTTCCCCTCTTCACTTACAAATAAACCGAAACAAACCTTCTAAAATAATAGACCAACAGCCGGTTGTCTAGGGTTTGATATAGAGGTCAACAAACGGTTCCAAATCCCAACAGCTGGGCGTGCGATCAGACCCCGCATTCGATATATTCCGTTCGGGGGCTGGGTGCAGGTCATCTCCTTTCGGGTTGGGGTTTGACACCTCTGACTTAGCTCATTCATTCATTCATTCATTCAATCCCCGTGCAAAGAACGGGTTCCGCTGCTATAGTCACCCCATAAATTAAATGAAAACAAATTTGCTACGAGGCACCGTATTACAATGCATGTGCCCTTGTCAAATAGATTAAGGGGTGTTTCACTGATACTGCAATAAATTTGTTGATATAGTGAAGGTTCGGCGATATCTGCAGAATGTATACTGCACTTCAAAACGAGATGTTTACTTTAAGGGAAAGACGTCAGAGAATAACGCTAATTTCGTAGCAACATATTACCTGCATGAATAGAGTGGCAATGGCAGCAGCAGTAGCCACCTCTTTGGGGCCGAACCAAAGCACCGCAACTCGGAGTATATTTCTGCCTATGAAGACCTCGGCCAGTGACCCTATACCTTGACCTATGACTGCCAAGTAAAAGCGATCAGGAGACACCGCTATGACTCTGATCCAACCTCCAACAGTCATACACAAGATTCCCAGAATTATGGAAGTCTTCAGACTCTGCAAATAATTACTATTGTAAAATAAGTTTCATGCCGTATACGTATATAATGAGACACGAAATATTAGGAAACAGTTGAAGATACGTACCTTTTTGTCAATGAAAAATACAGCAGGCAGAATGAAAGTCACATACACACAGTTGAGTATCGTGTATAACCAGTCCACTGCCAGGTACGACACTCCATAATACTTAACGATGAGGTTGGCGATTGACGAGTACTGGAACCACTGAAATGCTTCCAACAGAGTACAAGCACTGAAAAGTCCCAGCATTATCCATCGCTTCCGGTATACTTTGAAATGCTCCATTGCTCGATATACGCTCGTATTCTGCTTGTCAGTCTACTGTCAACTGATGTGTACAAGTTTAGTGCACTGAGGGAGCAGACAATGCCTTGTTTCCTATCAGTTCATTGGACTAATGCCAAGCTACGGGTAGGCATTATTAATGGCTGACATGGCAAAATCAAGCATATGCATCACTCACCTGCATTGATCATCATTGGTGAAAACACCTGAATATTATAATGATGAGGATAATGCAGGTCTGGTGTAATGTTGGGTTGTTACCATTAGAGAGATTCACTTATTAGGCTGGTCTGGCGCCATCTCTTACATGGCTCGTACAGATCTAGGGAACAAGTGTGCCAAGTGATACCTTCTTATAACAAAGTGCAAAGTTAACAACCCAGACCAGGTTGGCAATACCGTATTACTCGTGACTTAAGGGGCCGATCAGGTGGTGCAAACTCTCAAATGGCTCTTATAAGCTTAGGGAACATGTGTACAGTACCAAGTGGCACCTTCTTACCACAATGTCCAAAGTTAGGCCTGAGTTTTGCGCTTAGGTCCAGGACTAAAGCTACGGGTAGTAATTTAATAATAATAGCTGACATGGCAAAATCAGACACGTGTATCTGCATCACTCCTGTGCATTTATCATCATGGGTGAAAATACTTGATATTATAATGTGATTAAAATGCAGGATTGGTGCAGTATAATGCTAGGTAGGTGCCATTAGACAGATTCATCTATTAGAGGTGGTTGTGTAAGAGAATATTAGTGAAAATTTCAAAACAAGTGACAAGTGTTCGTTTATTTCCACATTGAAAGTATTTCTGCCAGTATCGTCTTTAATAGCGTTTGAATAATCGCATCGTGGTAACCACCTCTTACACAGTAGACTATATTTAAATTTTAGAAAATGCTAGTGTGCGTGCCTCTTCACATGTGGCTAACAATTCGCTCTTCAGAGACGCCTCCATTACCATTAGCGTTGATCAATCGGTTTGATGAGGCCTGATATTCTTTATTGGCTGCTACTCTTTTCAGGTCTTCTTTCACAGCCATAAGTGAAAAAAATGCAAAGGCTGCCATACCACACACGTAGGTGTTGGCCCACATGCCTCCAATGTTCGACAGGATCATATTTCCGATGTTTATGAAAACTATTTCCACCACCATAACTCCGACGCTGAAGAATCCTCCGACCATTCCTTCCGGCTCTGGAAAGGCCAGTTCTATTCCAAACGGAAGGGAAGCAGATAGGAACATGCCGTAGCTCAATCTGTAAAGAAATAATTTACCGGATAATTTGATTAATTTTTAATTATTGTGCTCATGTCAACCAACACTTACCCGAAGAACACGCAACCAGCATAAACCATCGGCATTTGTGCCCAATAAACGCCGTAAGTGTAGACCAGTTGAGAGAAGACAAGTATGCTGCTAACAACTGCTGAGCTGGATCTTTAAAAATAATGAGCAGGTACACTTTCGGCATCTCCACTTCAAAAAGTGGAAAGAAATTAACATTTCTTCCCACTTATTTAAATTATGGAAGGACATATGTCCCAATAAAACCGTAATAAAGTCGGGGACACGTGCATACTTATAAGCCATGTTTCCCTAACACGCAGCAGCGTACTTGTAAGTATTGGTGTGATCCAGCCACAAGCCCATTAGCAATTGGGCTGCTGCTGCACATATTTGTGTTATAAGTCCCAAATTACCAGGTGTCTGTTGATAGTCCTGAAAGGAAATGAAAGCAAGATTATAATGATTTACATATATAGAGGGATGTATAGAGTTGCAGACGTCACACCTCTGTACAATAACATAATTATGACTTTAGTCAGTTCGACACAAGTGGTCGAGCAATCCGAGTGGGTATTAGCATGTACCGTATTTACACATGCTAGACACTGGTCCGGGAATAGAAACCAGTGTGAAGAGGTGAATCACTATTATTTTATTGTGTCATATTTTTCATAATTTTCTGGTGGACCATATAGTATGGATTTGATGGCAATAAGAAAGACTAGTAAAACCGACATTTATTGAGGTAATTCAAAATCGTATACTTTGCCAAATTTCTTCAGAATAATCTCATTAATCATCACATTTTGAGTGTCTGACGTGGCAGTCACCAACGAGTTCGAAAGAATAAGAAGCATGAAGTGACGATTGGTCAGTATTCTCAATAGGGACTTCTTGTAGTTCCTTTCCTTTCCTTTTTCGACCTCGGTTTCACTTGAGACACCAGGAGGAGTTGGTGGTACACTTTGGAAAACTGCAAGAGAAAAATTACTCTGCATATCGCAAGTATCACCAATGGTGTGTGATGTTTCATGTAACTTACATACGCAAATCAAGATAAGTACTGCAGAGGCGGCGATGCTGTAAGTGAACATGAATATTCTCAAGTCGTGTCCTATTTCATCGATGCGTTTATGATCTTTGACCATTACCGATGGCAATAGCATGCCTATGGATACTCCAACCTATATGTAACAAGAAATTAATATACTGTGCTGAAATTACTCTGAATATACTAACAGCTAAATGCTTTCATTCAATATGTAATTATTATTAACACATGACAAAATTTTACGTGTAGGAAACATATTATGGCAATAAATATACTGTGCATTCCTATTATAACTTTCTTTACGATCGTTTACAAGGATTGCTATAGATTATATCAAGAACGTGATTGACATGTACAGTAGGTCATTAATTTGTCATTTGTTTATTTGCGGTTTTGATGACTTCGTTAAACTTGCAACATTACCTGCATACACAGACTGGCAATGGCTGCAGCAGTAGCCACTTCTTTGGGGCCAAACCAAAGCACCGCAACTCGGAGTATATTCCTGCCTAAGAATACCTCAGCCAGTGACCCTATACCTTGACCTATTACTGTCAAGTAAAAGCGATCGGGAGACACCGCTATGACTCTGATCCAACTTCCAATAGTTATAGACAAGATCCCCAGAATTATGGCCGTCTTGAGACTCTGAAAAAAATGGGTACTGTGAGAGATAAATTTATGTAGTATACGTATATAATGAGACAGAAAATATTAGGAAACAGTTGAAGTTACCTTTTTGTCAATGAAAAATACAGCAGGGAGAATGAAAGTCATATACACACAGTTGAGTATCGTGTATAACCAGCCGACCGCCAGGTACGACACTCCGTAATACTTAACGATGAGGTTGGCAATAGACGAGTACTGGAACCACTGAAATGCTTCCAACAGAGTACAAGCACTGAAAAGTCCCAGCATTATCCATCTTCTTCTGTATAACTTGAAATGCTGCTGCTGCCCTAGTTCCATTGCTCGGTATGCACGTGTATCCTCTTTGTTCGCCTACTTATCGACTGATAGGTACAGGATTGGTACAAGGGAATAGACAATAACTACTTCTTTTAATCAGTTCATTGTACTAATAACTTATCAAGATATGTTCAGATTATTATTGAAGATTAGCCGATATCAGATACTTGAATCTGAATTTCTAAACTGTTAATAACACTATAATTTTAGTAGAAAATACCGCACTAGCCTCTGCAGCATGGCCATTAGGAAAATATATACTTATTACTTTATTAGTATGTAGTTGCCATTGTCAGGTTTAGTTCATATGCACACTCAAAAAAAATATATAGTTGAACAAACCAAAAAAATGTTTAATTCAACCAAATAGGAAGGTTAATATAGAACCTGCTAAAAATTTGGTTGAAGTAACCAAAAATATTTGGTTGTCGTTCTACAAAAATATTTGGTTGTCGTTCTACAAAAATATTTGGTTGATGTAACCAAAATTTTCGTTGACATGGTGTACATTTGGTTGTAGTAGCTAAGGTTTTGGTTGAAACGATCGCATAGGCCCTTCACCCTTCAACCAAAATGTTTTGGTTATACTTCAACCAAAATGTTTTGGTTATACTTCAACCAAAATGTTTTGGTTATACTTCAACCAATTCTGTTTTTTCAATTCAGCCAAGATTTTGGTGAAAGCAACCAAATCTCACTCAACCAAATAGTTTTGGTTACCGTAACCATTTCGGTTTTTTCAGTGCAAGGTGATTGGATTGTCTCATTCCGAGCTAAGAGGATGGAATTATTAAGGTCAGCAGAGTGTCAGATACGGTAGGCTCGATGTAACATTATACTTCATGGCAACCTCAACGCAAAATGTTTCAAAATACAGTACTTTTATTTGCACAATAATAGCAATATTAATCGATAAATAGTACACCAAAATCTGTTTCTTATAATAATTATCAAGTTGTCATCAGTCTATCAGATGGTCTAGGAGTTTATGGCACACACTATACCAGTAACCAGCACACTATTCACTCCCAAATTTTGACTCATATTTCTTGAGGAGGAGTGCTCCCTGCCTCAAGTGATGACTTACTAGCGTTCAGCTTTTGCTTTTCACTCTGTTGGGCTCCCAATCTTTTCAAGTGTTCTTTTATTCCAAGCATGAGAATCAAGGCTGCGAAGGATATGACCGAGAAAAAGTAATTTGCCCACAAGTCTCCATACGTGGATAATATCCATCCGCCAAGGTTAATCACAGCTACTCCCATTATGAATGTTCCAATGTTGAGCAGCCCTCCCATCATCCCTTCCGGTTCTGGATAGGTGAGTTCCACACTGAATTCATACGAGATGGTCAGGTATGCACCGTAGAACAACCTGCGACGATAATTTGCATTAGTAATAAAAACGACCAACGGTTTCACATCACTTACCCAGTGAGCAAGAATGAGACGTAAACCATGGGCAGAAAGGCATAGTACACGCTGTATGTGTAGCCAATGAGAGAGAAGCAGTAGAGGCCACAGGACATAACACCACTGAACCTGCCGGTAAAATGTGCATAATTTCCCCTGCATTGGAAGATACTTATTGCGAATCTTACTTAAACTTGTGACATCGGTCTAACCACACTCCTGTCAAGAATGCTCCTATGACCCCAAGAATGATGTTTCCAAGGCCTAATCTTCCCGGAGTTTGTTGTTGATCCTGCAAGAAAAGGCGTTAAGTCATGTTACACGTCACAAGTCAAGTTGAACTTACCGAAAATTTGTTCAGAATGATTTGATTCAAAAGCACATTGGCAGAGTCCACAGCAGCACTCATGAGAGAATTGGATAAGAACAACAGAATGAAGCCATGGTTTGTGACCATGCTTTTAATCGACTTTTGAAAATTGTCTGTGTCCGCACTGGTAATGGCTGAGGCACGAGCCATACTTGGAGGAACTTTTGGCTCACTCTGAAAGACTAAAGGCGTTTTGTGACATTGTGTAGTACCAGTTACTGAATGCGATGCAACAACTTACATATCACGACTAAAACCAACAGGACCGTGCAAATAATACTGAACCCGTAGAATAATATTCTCAGATCATACGTAATATCATCAATTTCTGCATTGTTGTCCACTATTACTGAAGGCAGAAGAAATCCAAATGCCGTTCCAACCTATTAAAACAACATTATTACTTATTAGCCTGCAGTGTGGGATTGGGACCGGTGTACCTGAGAACTGACTACACCGATGGAACATGCTGTGGAGACCTCGTCTGGTCCGAACCAAAGTGCTGCCAGTCGAGGAGGAGTTCTGTAGAGGAAGGCTTCGGCGATGGATCCGACAGCCTGGCCAATCACAGTCACGTAAAATCGGTCCGGTTGAGCCGACATTACCCTGATCCAGCTTCCCATGGTCATTGACAATATGCCGATTAAGACAGTCAGTTTCAAACCCTAGGGATGAAATATGGGGGAGAAATATATAAAATGTGATAGAGTGTGACAGGTTATTGGAAATGAGGCAAAATATGTGTGAGGCCAAAATATTTCTTTGATTTAAGATATACTCTCATGCACACTTGCACAGTCAAACTTTACACTACTAAAGGTGGCCAATAGCCAAGAAAGTAGAGCTAAGCACATAATAATGCTTCCAATTGTTACACCGTGGTCGACGTTAGGAACTAAAACATGTGCGAGACTGTACGTCATTAACAATCGAAAAATTTATGTCATCATTCCGGAAAAAGTAAACAATGTAAAAATATTTTGCGCGGATTAGAGCCAACCGCAAACAAAGCACCTTCTTATCCAGAATGAACATGGTGGGGAAGATCAGAATCAAGTATGACACCATGAATATCATAGTGAGCCAGTTGACAGCCACCGCCGATACGTCGTAATACCTCATTACAATATTGGCGATAATTGAATATTGGAACCACTGGAAGGAGTTGAGGGCGTTGCAGGCACAGAACAGGGCCAGCATCACCCATCTCTTCTTGTACAGGGTGATCTCCGCAGGCACAGTCTCCGCCATGGTCACTTCCTGCGGGATATCTCATCTGCTGCTGCTTCAAGAAATCAGAGACGACTAGAAGCATCTGCCCTACGCTATGTAAATGGAGGATGTGGCCATAAGTCAACAAATACTTTGACCCCCGTGGATTGCATTTGAACTGACTTACCATCCCCACCGGCGCGGCGTCCAGCTGCTGACCGGCTTTAGATACCAGAACCGGAGACTACCTGAATAAAAGCGAAATGCGTAGAGCAAACAGGCCTATCCTCATTATCTAGTGCAGAAGACAGTTTATTATCTGGGGTGCAATAACCTTACACACATGTTGCTTCCTCAAGATAATTTTTGCGCTCCTATAATATAATTTCATTTTGTATAGATATTTGCAGGAGAGAATTTACAAAGCTTCTAAGGTGCCTTTGAGCGGTTGATGGCCGGTTCAGAACAAGTAGTCGTTGGTCCATGTTTTTCACATGTTTTTGCACAATACTATCGATTAAATACAACCGGACCTAAGTCTACATTTCAATGTTTCTTAGCATCACACAATGGCTCATTTTTAGCCTACGTTGACATGAATTGGTGATATTTGGTAAGAAAAGGCTGCATGAGTCATGATAGGCGTGCGCAACACATGCGTACTGAATTTCCCGGAATTTCTGCCACGAGTTTCCTTCTCCTTCACCATGGCATCGATGTGGTAAATATTACAATGCACTAGGCGTACAACTTGAATTAAATAACTGTATATTTACAACGATTCAAATTACAAAGTCAGTCTTACAAAAGTGAAATCAGGGCAGAGCCAGCTTGTCCTTGACGCCATTCACTGCCGTTGCAGCAGCGGTGTCCGTGGCAGTGGCATTTGAACTGGATTCGCCTGCCTCCTTCTGCTTGTTGAGCCTCTTCAGGTCGCCCTTGATCAGACACATAAGCACGAAGGCGACCAGGCCAAGGCCAGCGAAGAACAAGGTCGCACTCAGGTCACCGAATGTCCTCAGGATCCATCCACCGAGAGACACTACTCCGACAGCTAAGACGAACGTCCCGATGTTGAGGAGACCACCCAGTGTCCCTTCCGGCTCTGGGTATGTCAGCTCCACTCCGTACTCGTACCCCAGGGACAAGTAGGCTCCGTAGAACAGGCTGGCGAAGAGAGGTGCGGGCGGGGCATGAGTCAAAAGGAAGTAGGATGTGATAGAGTCTCATGAGCATGCATCATGCCGGTCATGGTCAGGCAGGCAGCGCCAATGGGCCGGCCGGCAGGGGTAATTTGCATACGGGCGGGGAAATACTGCACTCTAGAGGTTACATAACTGCTTAGATCTGATCATGACCTGTGCATTATTGGGGCACATTTAGCATGCTTAAAGTGCAACGAGAATGACGAAGATTGTACAACTTATTTTTGCTAATTCTTTTGCAAGTTTTTGTGACGAAGTAATTCGTTCCAGGAAAAATTAAGTGTCAGTAATACGTACCCGCTGAGTAGAAAAAATACGTAGACCAAAGGCAAGAAGTTGTAGTATACACTCAGAGAAAATCCCAGCAGTCCGACGAAGTAAAGACCGCTTAAGACGACACCGCTTTCTCTGTTGATGGGAAAGAGACAGGTATTACGAAATATCCTGCAAATTTTACTGAGATATTTTGACTGTAATGTTTACTCGTTAATACACTTACTTGAACCGGTGTGTCTTATCTAGCCAGATGCCAACTAAGAAAGCGCCAACTATTCCACATAAGATATTTCCAAGACCCATTCTGCCCGTGTTCTGGTTGTTGCCCTGTTGAATCACATAAACTTTGTCAGAAATAGAAGAAATTATATTTTTGTGAATGGCTTTACCGGAAATTTAAGCAGGATGATTTGATTCAGAAGAATATTTTCGGCATCAACCGCAGAGCTAACGAGCGAATTGGCCAGCAGCAGCAACACAAATCCCCAATTGGTCATCATGCTCTTTATGGTTTTCTTGTACTTGGTTGTCTCTTGAATAGACTGCGCTGCTGCTCGAGCAGGGCTTGGAGGGGTCGGAGGCTCGTTTTTGAAGACTGTCAAGGGAATTATAATGTTCATTAGTCGTGTGAACTAGTAAAATACCATACGCATGTCTGTATAGGTTACACTTACAGCAAACTACCAAAACGAAGAGAACAGTTCCAACAATGCTACTGACGTAAAACAGTCCTTGCAGATCTCGCCCAATGTCTTCAGTGCTGGCAGAATCGGAGACGACAAGAGTAGGGACCAGAAATCCAGCTGCAGTTCCCAACTGCAAATGACATTGCATGAGCTACAGATGGCACGCTTATTGGATTAACGACTTACCTGCGAGCTGATGACACCAATGGAACATGCAGTGGACACCTGGTCAGGACCAAACCAGAGAGCAGCAAAACGAGGGGGACTTCGGTACAGAAAAGCTTCAGCGATTGAAGCCACAGTCTGTCCTATGAATGTTAAATAGAAGCGGTCTGGAGCTACGGAGAACACTTTAATCCAGCTGCCTGCAGCCATGGCTAAAGTTCCTAACAGAACTGTCAGTTTAAATCCCTGAAACGAGACGGAACATTAAAGGAAACGTTAGCAACTGATTGTGTCTAAAAACTGTATAGAGTAACTCACTCGCTTGTCGACGAAAAACATGATTGGGAAAATGAGCACGAGGTAGGAGACCATGAAGACTAAAGACAACCAATCGACGGCGAAAGCAGGAACGGAGTAGTATTTGACGATGATGTCCGTGATGATTGAATATTGTATCCAATGGAATGAGTTCCACATGTTGCAGGCGCAGAACAGGCCCAGCATTACCCATCGCCTCTTGTACACCTTGATTTCTGCTTTATCCTCCAGTTCCATTGGTTCAGTTGGACTCTGCGGGGTTGCCATTTTTTAACTTCCTGTGGAGGTTGAAGAATAATGTGACACCAAAATAGTAATGCAACCCATTCTGTATAAGGCAAGAATTATACATGCGTACTGTATAGTCTACCTGCAGTTATGCAACAATAGCAGACCACAAATGTTATTGGTAAATACTGGATAACTTATGTGTTGTACTGTATTAATGTTGACGGAGTTAATCTGGACATACAACGGCCATCAGATTTTTGACTATAGGATAAACAATAAACAATCAAAATGTGGAGAAAACATTTCGCTTTTGTGATACCTCAACCCAATTTATGACACTTATTCTTGTCCATTTTATGACACCCATTTTTTCTTTCTGCATTTATTTATTTTTATTATTTTTATTGTTAAACCAGTTTTTCCGGTATGATGGAGGTTCTGGATTTTGTCCGAGTCTGGCTCACTCTATCACTGATGATTTTATGCCTGTTTTGGAAGAGTATGTACATTGCACTCCCTATTATCCGTGTTGCGGATTATCCGTGCGTCGGCAAAAAGTTAAGTTAGAAATAAAAGTCCAAAAAATGTCAATATGTCTCGAAAACGCATGAAATACCAAATCCTGACAACCTAACATCTTATTTACGACAGAGGGAGTCATTAATAACCAGCTCACCACTGCCTTTTAGTTATTAAACTCGTAAGCTCTCGAAAGTCTCTAACTTTCATTGAATAATAGCGAAACCACGACAAAAATAGCGCCTTGCCTTGCGTGTCTTCCCTCAGTTTTCCCGATATACCGCGCAAATGATTGCCTTCAATCATCGTAATATTACCAGCTATTGTATTATTTGTGTTAATCTAAAAATAGCAATCGATTTTTATTCTGATAATCTGTGTCAAAAATCATTACACCCTGAATGAATAGCAATAATAGGACACATCTGTCCATTTTCAAATTACAAAACAGGAACAAAAAAAAAACAGTTACACTGTACTGTACTGCAACTAGCCTACTACTGACAGGAAGCAATGGTGTCATTGCAACTACAGGAATAGTACTTACCGGAAAATCGTAGAATAAAAACCAATAAGTTGGCTTCCTTTCCTGCCTTCTACTATATGATGTTGGTATAAAATAAATACTGAAGTGCCGCCAGAAGTTCCTCTTCTTGAATGGCACATGTTTCCACTCCAACCTGCTGAAATTATTCCGTCCAATTATTTTCCCGGTAAAACAGTGTGCGCAAGGAGGTCATGCATTGCGTAGTCTTGGGGCCTACGTGATCTTAAACCGCTAGAAGAAAAAACCTCGGCCTTCCGTCAAGGGAAAGTTCATTGATGGTTTTAGGAATAATTCTGACGTCAGTTGAATCGGCAATTACTTACGTGGCCGGAGATGCGGTCACTTGTCGGGTCACTTTCCATGGTTTGGGGGTTCCCCTGCAAAATCAGCACAACCAGAGAACTTGTGTGTGATACTTTGGGGTGACTTTTTCTGGGATGATGACCTTCACGTATCCTAATTTACGTCACTCCTTGACTTGAAATAGCCTCAGGTGGTGTCATTGACGCTTCTTGGAAGTGCACTTGCTTTGTTTTTGGCTCATACTGATTCACCTGGAAATATGCAGTAATAAACATTGTTGTTCGATTGCGAGACTGTAGGATATGAGTGTTGGTTCAGCTGTTGCCGGCTATAGGATTACGTAACAAATTCAAGGTCTCTTAGCAAGGTTGTGGTTATTTGCATACTGAATTATAGATTTACAGGTTATAGTGATAGTGTGTGTGAGTTTAGGCGTGCTGATTTTTTAAATTATCACAAGAGTTACAATATGCCACATTATATTTATAAAATAATATTTGCGCATCACTTGTGGCCGCATAAGAGTTATTTAGTTATCTCGCTCCCTAATGTTACATCGTCCTGTGTAGAATTAGCATAGTCTATACTCTATGCAGTATCTATACAGTAGTACATTAAAATCCTGCGAATAGCTCATTTTTACGATGTCTAGGACCATTTTACGATTATCAATGATTTCCGATTATCTGGCGACACCCGTGCAGTTATTAACCCGGATAAGCGGAAGTACAGTGTATATATATTAATAGTACCTTGCCGGGATGCCAAGATTCGTGGTAAAAAGTCTCGTTCCACATCATGACCTGCCACAACATCAATGCTATACATAGTTGTCATAATAATATACTGTACGTCTGTACGTACAGCTGCCGCCTAAAACTTCTGATTATTTTCTAGTAGCGCAACAAAACCACAATTTGTGTCAATAAGGAAGTTAATTCATAATTATATATGTCTGATGCTAAACGGGAGGAGCATATAGACATTAAAGGTAGAGCTATACACCTTTTAAATATCTATGGGGAGGAGGAGAATAGTTTTTTATTAAAGTTACACGTATCGGACAGCCACGTACCATCCGACAGGTGAGTTATTTAATACCTTGTGTTACCAAATAACCTACCTGACAGGACATGGTTCCAGTTCTTGGAGAGGCCGAGGGACGAATGAAGCCTGGATCGATATGCCTATACACACAAAACGGTCCAGCCAATGGATCATGCGCGATGGAAAAGAAAGGCCCTTCTTCAGAATATAATAATTTATTTTGCGATCATATTAATATTCACACGCATTTCTTTTGCTTTAAGCAGGAAAAAAATGTCACGAATTATTTTCACTTGTACTCAAGTCTACACGGTACAAGTAAAGGGCTGCATGCCTGCATCAAGGGACTCGGGTTCTTCACGCGGACGAGCAGGAGACTCGGATGTACTACACCTCTGGTACTTTCCTCGTGTGAAGAAGCTTATCAACGTAGCTACAACTAACAGCGCGCATAAGTACAGGAGCGAAGAAAGGCTGCCATAGTCTTGCAGTATCCAGCCTGCAACATTCACTACACCAATCCCGCCTACAAGGCCGACGACACAGACGATATTTCCCATGATCACAATTTCCTTGGGATTGCATAATTCAGCACCATAGTCGAAGGCAAAGGTGACGTAAGCCACGGATAACCTGGAGGCAAAGTAGAATGTAACATGCGGTCTTGTTGGTAATTTTACTCAACGTTTGTGGCTGCAACTCACCCATATAAAACGACAGAGGCATAAACATAATTGATGTTCTGGCAGTAAAGGGCGTAGGTGAAGCTAAGAAGTCCAGCTACGCTCGTGACATTGAAAAATATGTTTGCCTCCCTGCAGGTAAAAAGCGCAGTAATTTATTCAGTGGCACATGTACTGTACTATGTATACATTACAGGGTGATCCGTTTGGGTAGGGACAATTAAAAATATGTAACACAATCAACACATAAGCCGTACCAAGTTGAAATTCTGCCAGTTTGGCGAGGTAAGATGGGAGGGTCGTGCACTGCACTCAGTGCGCCTGCATTGGCCCTATACATTGTGACCAAAGAGGCTGGATGTGGCGTAACCAGCTGTACGGACCTTTTACCTTCTTGGAGGACACAATACGAGCAGGTCCATAGTTTGACATTCTAAGATCTTATTTTGGTACCACAACTGGACAACAATGTCATTTTTCAGCAAGACGGGGTCCCACTCTACTGGTCACTGGAAGCTGAACTGGAAGTCAGGAAGATCAACAACACTGTCTATTAATATTGGTGTGGTCGTAGTGGCCCTATTCCTTGGCCTGCAAACTCCCTGGATCTAACTCCCCCCGATTTCATTGTGTGTCGTTTGTGAAGACTATCATCTACGGAAAACGACCTCAAAGCCTGGATGACCTGGAGGTGAAAATTTCTGTAGCATTCGCAAAAATCACTCCGGGAATGTTACAAAACACGTGGCAGGAATTAAGCACCCGAAAGCAACTCTACCGAGTACGTAAAGGGGGTCATGCGGAGACCTAGACAAACATTACTCCCATTCATAGTGGTAATCTCCGCCTAATTTGGATCAATTCTGTCTGTTACAACACATACCACAGCATTTTAAAACTATCCCTATACCCAAACGGATCACCGTGTATTATGCTACAGGGTCACTATATAAAGTCATGATATACGTATAATTATGTAATTGGATTATATTGTTGGTTTCCAGTTGTGCCAACTACAATTGAACCGTATACCAACTCATCCTATACTGACTGACAACAATCTGCTAGTTGGCACAATTGGAAATCAACAATACGATCCAATTACATGTGTTAAAGTCACCCTGTATGTGTGCTGGTACAGTGCCGTGCACAATAGCATATAACAAGTGTAAACAACGACTTTGGCGTTACCTGGCAACTGGGCGTGTTCGGACATCGGCATGTAGAGAGTGCTTCAGCGCTCTTTCTGTCGTTGCCACTGTTTACAGGTAGCGATTGATAATAACTCCATCATCGTGGGAATAAGACAGTGACGATAGTGTGATAATAACGAAGCGCCTTCTCAAAATAATATCTCCTCAGCCCGCTTATTCCGATGCCATGCATTGGTAAGCATGCACACACCCTTCGCTATAGGTCGCCCAGCATCAATCGCTACCTGTAAACAGTGGCAATGACAGAAAGATCGCTAAGCACTCTCCACATGCCGATGTCCGAACACGCCCAGTTGCCAGGTAACGCCAAAGTCGTTGTTTACACTTGTTATTTGCTTGTTATATGCTATTGTGCACGGCACTGTACTCTAAAGTAACGTCAAATAAAAGACAACTGATTTTACTAAGGATTCTACACAAGTTTCCAAAACACACTGATTAATTTCACTGACCGAAAGAGGTGAGTCTTGTCCATTAAAATTCCCGTTATATATGCTCCACATAAAGAAGCCATCATGGATATGAATCCTAGCCATCCTGCACTTTCAGGGTACATCTGAAATACAAATACCTGGAGTCAAATGTAGATAATATACAATAATTATAATTAATTACAAATTCCCTCGCTACTAAAAGTTACAAAAAATTGCATTTTTGCACATTAGAATGTAAATCCTGCAGAAATTTGCTTTTAAACTGTTTCGAATAACAAACCGGAAAAAAATCATGCGGAACAACTGTATAATGCTGTCCTTGTACTTGCATAAGAGTAGTTAAAGTCATACCGGGAAACTAGGAAGCACCAAGTCATTCAGAAGGGTCAGAACCGCCTCGCTTACTCCCATTGCAATAGAGTAAGTGATCAGGAGCAGAACAAAGTGCTTGTTTCTTATGACGCTTCTCAGCGAATCCTTATATCTTTTGGTCACACCGGACAAGAGCAAACCTGCCGCTGACGAACTCGGCGGTTTCGGTGGCGCATTGTCAAATACTGAAAATATAATTAGGAAAAATAAATTAGATGAGCGTGCTACGCAATGAGGCAGTTCGGTTAATCTCAACGTACAAAATACCATCAGCACAAAGAAGATTGTTGGCGGAACGCTTCCGATGTAAAACACTGTGCTTAATCTCGTGGCGATGCTCCTGTGGTTGTCGCTGTCAGCCACAATCATTGAGGGGACCAGCATTCCAAGGGCTGTTCCTATCTGAATTAAAATTATTGACTGTCATTATTTTATTTCTTGACTGCTACGTACTGTACAGACCAATGTGGACGAGCATCCCAAAGCGCAGGCCCTGGACACTTCGTCTGGTCCGAACCATGTCGCAGCAATGTAGGGAGGAATACCGTACAGGAAAACCTCTGCAACTGCCTCCACCGACTGAGCGATGGCAGTGACGTAGAACAGGTCCGGAGACACCGACACCACTTTAATCCAGGCTCCCACGGCAGTCAGAAAGGTGCCAGTCAACACCGTGAATCTCAAACCCTTACCAAAATTAGCTGTACAAAATTGGCAAAATAGCATGATCGCGTTAAGGATTAATTACCTTTTTCTCTATGACGTAGGTCATGGGAAGAAAGAGAAGCGTGTAGGATAGCATGTAAGCCATAGAAAGCCATTCGACGGCAATCGCCGTCACGCTGTAGTACTTCATGACAGTGTCACTTATTGCAGAAAACATTATCCAATGGAAGCAGTTGCAAACGTTGGATACAATGTACAGGAAGAGAATGACCCATCTCCACTTGCTGACTAGTTCTTGTGCTTCCGGCGACTTATTGCTTGGGGTCATGTCGAATACGGTACCTGTGAACATTAAAAATTCAGGCTGCGGGCTGGGGTATCAGAGTAGCTCATTTATTAAAGATTTTGGTGAAAAATACGGTCGCTATCGTTGCGATTTTTAAAACTTCTTAAAGATGAATGCACGTGCACCTTTTGTGGACAATGGATATGCCGCGGCCAGCATAATTCATGCGATTTAAATAAAATACTAGGAAAATCCTCGCTCCGCTCGCATTTTCCTAGGGCGCTGGCCTAGAAAACCGCTCGCTTCGCTCGCTCTTTTCTAGGCCTGCGGCATACAGTGCCCACCATATTTTCAATCGCTTCAGACTTATTGCCAGTGATGATGCCAATCACATCCACACCCCCCCACCCTCATCCGTTCCTCTATGCATTCACATATCCGTGATTCCCTATACCCTGCGACCAATCTGCAATCCCACCTTTGCATTTGCTGGGAAATATGCATTTGCCCACCTCAACATACCCATACATTTGCAATTTAAAAAAAACACACAATTTATTATTCTATGAACAGAAATTCACAACCTCTACCGGCCCCTGTACTCGCATGCACTCGCACACATGTATCTAAATAATTATTATATGCTTTCGGACCACGTTTTTCTAACTGCTCATAACTTCCCTGTGTTATAAACAGCCAATGGAACTTGGAAGTGTCTGTTTTAGATCAGTGGTTCCCAACCTGGGGGTCGCGAAGCCTTCTCCGTGGGGGTCGAGGGTGGCCGCGATTATATTTATAAATTAAAAAAATAACTGCAATTAAAAAAATTATATTAAGATGATCAAAATATGGTTTCATTCTTCCCGCCACTTTCTTTTGACGTTCTCGGCCTATCTCCGGGTTCAGTGTTGAATATCGCGGCTAATCCTGCTCACCAACTCTTCCCACTGGGGGATGCCAGTTAGTAAGGACCTCGTTTAAAAAACCGAAATTATTTTACTTTGTTCATAAACGTCCATGGCGTTATTGGCACCACTGATAAACAACAGATTCCGACCTTGGCCAATATTCGATTCGGTTTGTTTACATTTCCATTTCCCCCTCCTCTCCCCCTCCCCGTGGGTGGAGGAAAGCGGAAGGTTGGAGCAGGGTCACCTACATGAGTGCCTCCTCCACCTAGACAGGGTATTGTCTCTCCGCCATATTGGAGCTAAATCAGATAGGAAAATTGCATAGGAAAAAAAAAACAATTGAAAAAAAACAAATGCCAATGGGGAAGTAGCCTTCATTTTGGAAACTACATAATAAATTCGCCCATGTTTTTTGGATTTTTTTGGCATATTCCGTTTTAAGATATCAGTTTCAGTTCCGGAGTAATTGGGGGTTTTATGTAGGGAAATGGTGACGTCACTGTTTCCCTAGAAAATGTTGACGTCACGCGAAGTGAAATGAACGCAAAAATGGTGTTATAGAACGCGCCCCATCATTGTTGTAAAATGCTTCGCTGTTGTTAGCAACCGTCCCATTCCGTGAGCAAGATAGCGGCCGGGGCGCGTATTTATTCCAGGCCGCTCCAATCGCTTCTGGGCTGACAGTGGTGCCAACTGGTAGGAATGATCTGTCACCCGAATTCGGCACATGAAGGCCCCTTTTCTCCTCCTCGATGGCCTACAGCCGCCTTGCGAATGCTTTCCGTCGTGTCCGCGGTTAATTCAAAGTCAAATTCCTCATATCTCGCAGTCAACCAGGCATTTCAGAGTACCCTTTCGATTGGCACCACCCGGCCGGGGCATTTTTCCCGCCAATTTTGAAGGCACTTTTAAATGTGCCGTTATTTATCCAGTAATGTCATTTTGATGCAACAGAGTGATGGAATGTATGTTTACAGGCATGGGCTAGCTAGTTATGAACAAAAATCCCAAATCCCAGACCAAGGCTACTTCCCCATTCCCTATCCAGCAGCATGGGGCGGCCATATTGGAGCTAGATTGCATCAGGACTAGTGAAGACAATACCCGGGTTAGGGTGGGGGAGGCAACCATGTAGGGGACCGGGTTGGAGGGGTCTTCGCGGGAGAGGAGATGCGTCCTCGTTGACGTCCAGCAAGCGACTGTGGCGTTCTTCCACCCATTGCGCATGCTCGGAAGGGGGGCCAATTGGAGGCGTCATGGTAACAATGCCTCCAGGTCCAGGGAAAATGAACGCGGGCCAATGGGGAGGTGGGGGCAACAATACGTGACGGCGGACCAATCAGAGGGCTCGGTCAGAGACCGCAAGGATTTTAATATTATACAAAAAGAAGTTCATCAGTTTCACTGTACCTTATTTTATAAAAGATGGCTTCAATACATAGGCTACACTCACTCATCTGCAGTTAGTAGACTGCTGATTTCCGGGGTAAAGGCCGGTATCCACGTACGAGATTCTCGCATGCGAGGAGCCGCGAGGAGCCAACTGCGCATGCCCAGATACGAGAAAGTTGAAAATTTTCAACTTTTCCCCCTTTCCTTGTATCTGGGCATGCGCAGTTGGCTCCTCGCGGCTCCTCGTATGCGAGAATCGTGTACGTGGATACCGGCCTTAATAGGCATGTGGCTTCACAATGAATCTACGCTTGTGTGAGGGTCGTAATTATATCAAAATTATACGACCTTTTTATGATTATTATTGTGAATGCATGTGTAGGGAACACGCTGATTTCTTCACTCTCTCTGTTTCCAATTTTCTTGCAATTTTCGATTAGAGAAAAGTATTATTTTCTAGTTGTCTGTGGAATGTTGAAACTGAATAGTCACAATCATTCTGTCACAGTAACCTGTGGTCAGGTGTAAAACCTGTTTTTTCGAAAAGTGTAGCAAGTTTCATTCAGTCAAATTAGAAGACGTCACAAAATAATTAGCCTGGCCGATTAAAATATATGGAACAGAAAAATAAAGGAACATGATCTAATAAACATAGATATGCTAATACAATAAATAAGACAAAATAAAATAACTCGGTATGATACTTGCCAAGTATTAGGGCCTACTGCATGCTGACTGAATGAGACTTGATAACATATTCCATGGCCCTCATTATTCCTACACAATGCAGTGCTGCTGTTGCTAATCCCAATCGCGTGTTCACTGCATAAAAACCGCACTAGGCCTCCAAAAGGTTGCATCTGACTGAGAGGTAACCACAAACACAACATTAATCATTTTCCCTTCAGCAAATGCAATCGAATTCAATGATAATCTACAGGCTGTTTCCTGTAAATCTGTAAAGACTTTCATGGGTAATAGAGGGGACCAAGACAAACATAATTATCTTACACTAGCAGGATACCCGGCGTTGCTCGGGTTATGAAAGACTTTTCCATAGGAGTGACTCATTGATTTGGTAGTTACCTTTGTAATAATTATGGCTATACCATGTTGGCATACCTGTAACATGGAGCCTGTACATGCATGTGCATGAAGTCAAAACAACGCACTGCGGATGTCGGATTGTAAGAAAATACACAATACACCTTCAAAATCCAGCAAAAGTATGTAGTGAAAAATTGAAGGTTGTGCAGTAAATGTAGACGTAAATGTATGTATAGAAGCTCCAACATAGCAGAGCTTAGAATCTGGCATCCGTATAGTGTGTTGTTTGGATTGATGCACATGCAATATTTGGTATATAGCCAATTACGTTCATAATTCCATAGATGAAGCGTGTTGTCTGGAAGCTTCACTGAACACAATATCCCTCTTATTACCATGCTCCTGACCACTCATGATGACAGCGATTATCATTGCAAGAAGGTTGATTGAATCGACCACGATGCTCGCCTTGTGGTCGCTTGTCTGCATCGATGACCAAGTCAAATTCCAGAGGTGGAGGACTCTCAAGTGCAAGCTTGAAGCAAGTTTGACGTAAACGTGTGAGTGGAATGGATCATCTGAAGTTGTAGCATGATGTCGAGGCATGTGCCGTTTAAGTAGGTGGAACGGTATTCCGCCTGCTGTTGCATGCTCCCCACGAAGTAAAGCTGCAGAAACTGCGGACTCTCATTTTCTGAGGAAAGGAGTGATCCCATGGGATGGTAAATTTGGCCTTGCACTTTGAATGTATGAAGCCCCCTTCTCTAACAACGCTGGCCCCAAAAGATGTCATCTGGAAGGCCGAGTTGTAATTTCTGATGGTCTTCAGGAAATGTTTGAATCAGGTGATGTACCTGAGAGGAGCATTTTAAGTAGCTGTGGGGGCTCAGCCAGTAGAGGAAGGCTAACCTTTCCAATGGAGCAACAGATCGTTTTTGTTTCACTCTTCCGCTTCTTTGCCTGACAATGGTGGCTATATACCTCTGACAGAGATCCAATTGCAACAACACCGACAGAAGAATAGTCCATGTCTGCTGCTGAGTAGTGGAAAGCGGCATGTAGGAGGTGGGTTGAATGTAGGCATGAAGCCCCCTTCTCTAGCAACGTTGGCCCCAAAAGATGTCATCTGGAAGGCCGAATTGTAATTTCCGATGGTCTTCAGGAAATGTTCTGAATTATTAGGTGATGTACTATCGGGTTCAAATACTTTTGGCCACTTTCTCCTGGTCTTGAAGCAACCCTTCGCACAGCCCGACGTTAAGGAGGTGTGTGTATGTGAAGGGTTGCTTCTAGACCAGGATAAAGTGGTCAAAAGTATTTGAACCCGATAGTCCCTAAGAGGAGCATTTTAAGTAGCTGTGGAGCAGGGCCTAATTTAAGCGTGTAATCCGCACACTTTGTGCAGTCCGAATTCAGAAGTGTGCAG
>JYFJ02003555.1:30000-40208 GCA_000934665.2 Catajapyx aquilonaris | reverse complement strand
TACCAGCCTATTACAGTTCTGTTGGCATCACTGGTTGGCGCCAAAAAAATATTTTGCTGATGTCGACATATGTCGACACCAGGTCTCAGGAGGATATCCCTCAAAAAGATTGAGATGAATTTGCGTCAGAGTAAAATTTCATATCAACACAATCTGTTTGAGCTATATAGTACAGATTAACATATGGCATATCAGTAAATTATTGCACTTTCCAACAAATTTTAACAATTACGTAAGACATACCTTTAACAGCAGTGGAGTTCTCAGCGCCCGAATCATCCATGGGCTCTGTTTTAATTTCCATCTTCACTTGCCCATCCATCCCATCCGTCATGACCTCTGTTTTGATCTCTTGCTTCAGCCCATCCAACAGAACTTCAGCCTTGACGTCTGGCTTGCAATCCACATCCATCTCCTGCTTCACCTCTTGCTTTATCCCCACCTCACCAGGTGTAGGCAATGAGTTGGAATCGGAGTGCTTACCCTGGCTGTTGTGTTGCTGAGAACCAGGTTGAGTGAGCTGCAGGTGTTGCTGCTGCATGGCCATGTGTTGCTGCTGCTGGGAAGGAGGCGGCGGCAGAGAAGGTGGAACAGAGGATGGAGTGAACGGTGGAGGTGTAGGGGTGGGCACAGGCGTAGGAACAGGGGTTGGGGTGGAGCTCGGAGGGGGTAAGAGAGGTGTGTTAGCCCTCCCTGGACCCTGTAAAAGACAACCAAGGTTACTCAATTTAAACTCTGTGATTACTCCTTCTGCTCACTTGGTACTAAGATGGTTAGTGGGATTCACGTAAGCACAGATATGACTGTCATTTCATTAAATATTTTGATGTGAGCACGTATTCAAGAGAGAAATATGATTTTCAAAACATGGCAAGTTAACCATTGTGACAATATACAGCTGAATCTGGATATAACAGTGTCGGCTATAACAGACTTGACAGGCCAGTCCTGCCATTCTTCCATAAGGTCCTGTGTATTTTTCCTTCTGATATAGCAGACTAATTTTACCTCACCGTGGGTGTGACATACCATTTCTAGGCCCGTCGGTGGGAAATGTTCGTGTTTTTGATTTCTCTGCTTCCTTTTCCACACGAGGAAAGCAGTTCATACTGGAGCGGGATAATTTTCGCATCTGTCATTGATCTAACACTTGCCGAAGAGGTCAAAATCATTCCTTTTCTGGTATACTTGACAAGAACGAGGCGGCAGAAAAAAATTCTGGCTTTTTTTGGGTCCTAAGTTACAGGCGAGCTAATTTTTCATGTTTGTGAATAGTTTCATTAATCAGTGTGCATTATAAGCATACGAAAGCAGAAAACTTGTGTATTCATTGCAAAAGGGCCAATTTAGCTATAACAGACCTCAGTTACAACGGACTGTTTTCAGTGGTCCCTTGAAGTCTGTTACATCAGGATTCAACTATACACGCAATTCAAAGAAATGGAGATTCACAGTACTTGTACGGCACAAGAATGGTATTACGCATAATTCCTATACATTTCTTCAACTGAGACTCCAACAGACCTATGTCAAATCTTCACAAGATTAGTGGAAATGAGATGTAAACAATTCATTCATGATATCCCATATTAAAAATATAATTCACTGCTTACCTGCTGCTGCTGTTGCAACAATCCTCCAACTCCAGGGGTGTTGGGTCCCCCAGCTCCTGCATTTCCTCCCATTCCCATAACAATGCCGTCTGCATTGTTGACCCTCTGCTGGAACTGCTGCTGCTGCTGCTGCTGCTGTTGTTGACCACCCTGCATGAATTGTGGCCCAGCCAAACCACCAGCCATCCTAAGCTGCTGCTGGTTCTTGATAAGGTCAGCAAACTGCTGCGAGTTCTGCAGTTGATTCAATTGGGCCACTGACAAGCCACTAAACTGCTGTTGCTGCTGTCCGCCTGGGCCACCCATGGCAGCAAGGCTCCCAGAGGTGGATGTGGTTAGGGTTGGCTGGGTGTTGGTAAGGCCCATGACTGCACTCGAGAATGGAGCTTGGCTCGTGGGTGCACCTGACAATCCCATCCCTCCCTGACCCAACATGTTCTGCTGCTGCTGCTGCTGCTGCTGTTGAAGTTGCATGCGTGCTTGGACAAGGGCACTCTGGCTGACTTGAACCATACCTGCAGCAAAACAGACCACATCTCTTGTACATATGCAACATACGCAATAAAACAATCAACATCAGGGTTGAACGCATTAAGTAATATCACTTAAAAAGCTGTAACAAAATGGTTATGCTATAAGGATTTCATTCTACATATGGCAGCGGTGCCCGCAACCCCAGGGGGTGTGAGCAAGGTGCACCTTTGGACTGAGTCTAACTATGAACTTAAATCACCCCTGGTATAGGGGGTGCGGCAAGGACCAACTGTCTTCAAAGGGGTGCGGAGGTTTGAAAAGGATAAGAACCCCTGGTATACAGGATGGTGCACTGTCAACAGACAGCTCTACAAGGTGGTCTAAAACAGCACCACATGTACCTTCCCACTGCACAGTGGGGGCAGATTTGTGAGAAGGCGGACAATTTTTTTAAAGACAGTGAGTGTACAGTGTAAAAAGTATCATATGACATTATCAGCACCTTTGAGCATCACAAATGAGCAGTAATTAACCACAGCTGGACAGAAACTTGGCCAGCTGCCCAAATAGGGCCAATACGTAAAGGCATTCTGCCACCCTCTTCTTCAGTGAGTGTGTTTAGCCCTAAGTCGGTGGAACATTCATTGGCTCTCCGACTTTTGTGGCTGATTTCCCACTATCGCGTCTGTGTTTCAAAGTATGAGCTACATCCTCGTCACATTTTTGATACTCTGATACATCATCTTCGAAAGTAATCTTATGTTGAAATAGGTGACTTTTTATAACACTAATGCAAATAAGAACACGGTATTCTTGTCATACAAAACTCGCGTCACACCGCGCCCCTGAGATACATACCCCCAACCCCCCCCCCCCCCTCCAGGTACGGAATCTAATTTAATTTAATCGAATTTAATCGAACATTATGAATGAAAACTTTCACTGTGAGTCACCTCTGCCAAATACTTATGCGCCTTTCTCCATGTCAATAAAATTTTCACTGACTCGAAGGGAATGATTTTGTTGCAAACGTAATTAGCTTCCAGGGCTCATTTTTAAATGAGGTATTTTTTTGTAATTCTTTTCTATATTCCACTCTAAGTCACAAAGATGAAGGAAAAATAAAACATTTTATGTGTCATTAACTTTTACTGTCCTTTCGCAAGTTTTCACAAAGATTATATGGAAATGTCCCACACGACGGCCACATTGGATCCGCCATTTTTATTTTCACATTTTTGAGAGCATAAATAAAATCAGCAACTTTTTTAAAAAAAACCTTGAATTTTTCCATAACTATCCAACTAATATTTATATAAATGTCCACCTTTTCACAAATCTGCCCGACTGTGCACTGGTAGAATTCAATGCAAGACTAGAGAGAGTAATTTGTATGCTTTACATTGTTCCACTGTACCGCTCAACCCTGTATTAACTTCCTTCCTAGGTAGTATTTCTTCCCACCACCTACAGAAATCCTTCTAAGTCAATGCATGTCTGGGAGAAGCTTTCAAGATATCATTATGTTATTGTAAAGCTTCAAGTTTACAATAACTGTACACGATGAAGCACACCACTCTCACAGGTTAAATTAAACAAGTACACTGCAAACCACAAAGCATTAAAAGAGCGTCACTACTGAGTCTCCCATGGAGCAACACAATTTTTTAATGCTATTGGAACGGGGGGGTGGGGGGTGGGGGGTTATTTGTTACTAAAAAGCATTCCAAGAGCATTAAACAATTGTTGCTCCACCGGAGACTAAGTAGTGATGCTCTTTTAATGCTTTGTGGTTTACAGTGTAAAGGCCAAAACACAAAAAGATTTTGCGGCAGCGTCAAGTGGCAAACGCCTGCCCCGGCAATTATTATTAATTATTGGCAATAATATGCCCCGCGACAAATATGCCGCAACGAGCAACGTTTGCCGCGCGATTTTTTTTTTTTTTGTGAATGGCCTTAAGCCTACAGATCCAATCACTTCAACATTTAAGTCACATCATGGCCAAAAGCCATACAAGTTTTCTTTATGAAATGAGCAGGTTGAATTTGAAAATATCCATGTTACACGAGGCCTTCTCTTTGCCTGGACACACGGCAGCATTTCAAAAACTGTCATGCCCCCACCTGTCAGGGCTCAGGTGCCATCTTTTAAAACTCTCACAAACTTTGACACGACTTTTTCTCTTGCCTTCACGAACTCTGGTCCTCTTCCACTCATGGTCACACGGGGCTTCGTACAGCCCTTTGCGTCTCCTACCATTGACGAAACTATCCCCGTTCATGTCTTCGCACATCTAATCCCGGCTCAAGTTAGAAAAGCGGGTAAAAATCCGGCTGACAAGAGCATAAACCTGCCGATCCCATGTGCTCGCCTGCAAGGGTTGCCAACCCGTCCCTCAAGACTATTGGAACAATTTAACCTTTGCCTTCTGCAATCAAACCCGCAACTGATGAAGCGTAAGATAACAATGCGTCGGAATAGTTTGTTAAAATTATTATTAACGCCCAAGAAAATATAATTATGGACTTTTTGTTATCGTCACGTTGGCACTCCTGACGCTACAGCGTGGGCAGACTGCATGGTGCCACAAGCAGCAGCCCCTGAGCAGCCCGCGTACTTCTCAGACGGCCATCTTGTGTCCAACTTTCGGGCGGGATTTCAAATTCCCGTTAACAAGTGTACAGTACTGCACAATTTTTCCCCAATTAATTTTAATGTACGTTGCAATTAGAACGACACGATGCGAACAGTGAAGTGTGTGTGTGTGTGTGTGTGTGTGTGTGTGTGTTTTTATGTAACAGCCTCCATGCTTTGAATGCAATGTCATCCGTAACCTTGTCGGACTGGAGACATGGGGACACCTTACTTTTTCCCTTTTTTTAAAAAAAAAGCTACACCTTTCTGTGTATAGTGTGCATCCATACATACACACTGCTTCTGTGGTTTTAGAGGCGAACTAAAAGTTACCTTAGTAAGTGTGTATGTAACCAATAACTTCACTCTGTAGTTGACCTAAGCTGATGTTGATGTAACAGGCCTTAGCCCACCAAACTTTATAAATTTATACATATGCTGCTGCCATCACATGCTTCCTGTTTTTCTGTCCCCTGCAATATTTATTTCTCACTTTTTCCAGGAAATGGTAGCACTAGATCCTTTCCAGTTTCTGCATGGGTGTTACAGTTTACGGCAGTTTACCATCCCACTGAGAAGATTCAGAGTGACAAGCAATTTGAAAACCGCCCCCACATTCTAGATCCAAAATGGCGGAAGGAGAAGCCAGAGTAGACCGCACCTTCGAAGTATTGATGCGCACGCGACATCTTTCGGATCCAAGGTTAAAAATCGGCTCGAGGATCGGCCATGTAGCGAAGCAGCTATCCCATTACAGCTATCCCAGAATAGCTAGTGCATAACAGTTGCTCTCTCAAGCTAATAAATACTTGGTTCACTTCAAATCTTCAGGTTGGACCGTGTGGTCTATGAATACAGCCACTTCTCGTTTTACAACACGGTTTTACTGGAACCTAGCCTAGTACCTGAGTATATTGGAGCGGTATTGGAGAATACTATGAATTATGAGGGGTGTTTCAACCATAGCACCCCGTCGGCAGTACCAGTATCACACCATACTGCAAGGTGAAAATGCAGCCTGAGGTCCTAAGCTCACATAACTAAGGTGCTCCATAGGTCCATGTGTGACTATGCAATGTGTATCATAACTTAGCGAACATCAGTTGGTCGAAATTTCACAGATGCTCGTCCTTTTGAACTTACCTTAAAAGTTTGGGGTTGAATCGTACATGTCTTTGGAAAGTCCAAATACATAGAATGGTACATTATTTTGATACTTTTTCTTGCAATACTCCAATTTCTGATATGAGAATCTCCCTGTCGCAGACCTGATTTGAACCCTGTTGACCTGTCTGACTGTGGATTACCAGACCGGTTACTTGGTCTGCAGACCTAACTGATCATTGCATTGAAGTGCCTGATATAGTATATTTGCTCCGAGATTCTAGATGTATTCTAAATCAGTGGTATCTCTTCCCAGTATCCCATCTCTGAGGTTTACAGCATCTGGAGGCTTGGAGCTTGTCCAATAAGCACAAGTTTCAGTTCATGTCTGCACTTGAACCCGAACGCAGATATCTGGTCCAGAAATCAAGCGTTAAATACAAATGGATCTGGTTCCTGATAGTTCCTGTATGATCTTGGCACCCGCGTTCTCCTTGCATGACTTCCCAGCCATCAATAAAATAATTCCCCGCATAATTTCAAGTTGAGAGTTGAAAAGTATACTTACCAGGGGACTGGCTCCGCACACCTTGGGCTGCCTGCATACCCGCTGGAAGCATAGGTCCTCCCCTCAGCGGCAAGGACACATTGGGTACCACCGGCCTCAGCTGGGTTGGCTGCTGTGGAGGTGCCTGCTGCTGCTGTTGTAGCGGTGTCTGTGGCGGCTGCGGAGTTTGCTGCTGCTGTTGCTGCTGTTGCTGCTGCATCTCCTTTCGCTTCTGCCTCTTCTCCTCTGCAAAGAGCAGCCCACAGGTGTTGGTAGGGTCACATCTCCTCGGACCAATTCCAAATCTCCGTCTGTATAGCTCACCTAGTTCTTTCTGGATTTTGTAAATCTTCTCTGCCAGCAGGTGGTAATACTCCGACTGAAAATAAAGTTTTAATATTCATCACCTTACTCGATGCATTCAATTACTCATTCGAGAAACCTGGAACCGACTCAGATCACAGCCTGACATCACTTTCAATCTTCTACAGGATGGATCTAAATCAATGAATATCTCTACACTAGAGAAACAAGGAAAAATCACAACTTGGTAGTATTTGAGTGAAGCTTGTGAGAGAATATCTTCAGCCATCACTTAAAATTAAATCAACAAGAAACTTTAAGACCTAGGGCGGAACTAAACAAGGAATGGCTTGTACTTCTCCATGTATAAATGCTACCCTGCAAAAGGTTCTGGCAGATATGAAAAGTACAGCCTGATATTTTTTACTGCTAATAATAATTGTAACCACATCTTAGGGCTGTTTGCAGCAGGCTGGATACGCTAAGATTCTGACATACTCATTGTTTCTGATTTCCAGGAGATGGACAAAAGCATTCTTCCATCTGATTGTGTCAGACTGTGTAAATATACTTTTTTCCCCCCTCCCTACACATTGATCTCATTGATCCTGCTCCACTCTACAGTTGAAAATCATATTTATTTTCCTCAACTCCGCATTGGTGCTCTTCAAGCATGCCGCTCCACAGTTACGTGTTGCAAGGGTTGTCCACAAATGGACACAAATTCGCGAGGCTTGCAACTACCTGACCAACTTGCCTGGAATCACTTTTGATACATTCATATACACAGAAAAATAAAAATTCATATTACATAGCAAGGCTACACGAAAACATTAATTTCAGATACCATATTGATTTGGTCGCAAGAGGGCCAAAAAATTACAGCTCTGCAAGTGTAAAGGTCAAAACACAAAAAGATTTTGCGGCAGCGTCAAGCGGCAAACGCCTGCCCCGCCAATTATTATTAATTATTGGCAATAATATGCCCCGCCGCAACGCGCGCCGTTTGCCGCGCGTTTTTTTCTGTGAAATGGCCTTTAGTCTCAACAGTGATCAGGCTATATTGTCGTGTGAGTTCCCCTTTGGAAGCTGCAGATTTGAAATGCCATGCTGCTCACTCAGTCAATATAACATTTCACATGTATTATGTTAGTTGGAATCATCTTAGTATTATACTTGTTCTGGCAACAACGTAACTATTTGCGGCACAACACTCACCCTCGAGTTAGCCATCTCGTACATGTCCCCTTCAACTTTTCTGGCATAAGCCACCAGGTTGTGCATCCGTTTGTCTTGCATGGTCTGAGGGTCCGGTGTTGGAAATATTGCTTGTACCCTGTGGTTTACAGAATTTGTCAATCACAACCGACATTATTCAAAGGAAAATACATGTTCTTACAAATTCCTACCCAAAACTGGATACTCACAGTTTGTGTACCAGATGATTTCTGAGGTCAGGAGTTACTGACTGGTGCCATTCCTTAGTCCCCTGCACAGGGCTGGCAGTGACCTGTCCTGGTTGAAGAGTCCCTGGTAGCTGGAGACTTCCTAAGCGGCTGTCCTGACTTGAGGTGGGCAGGCCAAGCTGTGCCGATAAAGTGCACTTGGCCGTTAAGACTGGGTCCAAAATGATTCTTTGCAATGACTACTAGTATGCCAACAAGGTTTTCACAATCGGGTATGACAAGTCTGCTAATAAGTACTTCAAAAAGAGCCGAGTATAAAATTTATCAGTGGTCAAAACCATCCAATTGAGGAACCTTGTGCAGTAATGCATTCCGCAAATAACAACTGAGGTTCATATGTGTACATGAGAAACAATTCTGTGTTTAGAAACTAAAAAATACTTGCAACCCCCACGTACAAAGTCTAGCCCATTAAAATCCTGCACCTATGATATCTCATTATCTTTGAAAATGGCTTTGTCTAATAATTTGGTAAAAATCATAATAAAATTACTTGGAAATACAAAAATTGTTATCTTTAACAGCAAATAAAACCTTGAAAAATATAGCTACTTTAAAATAAAATATGAAACAATTAAAATTGACCTGACCACTTCAAAAGTAATGACATATGCTGATTTTTGGATTGTTCCTTATTCCAATTGGTATTTACAATCTTTTCACTTAATTACGTTCTGCAATTCTAGTCTAATGAGAGTGAACAGCAGTGGCAGACAAGTCTTGTAACAGTTCAGTGTAAGCCACAGAGAGCAAATTATTGCATCATTTTCCCTTGACAATCCAAAAACTCAATAAAACTAAAAAGATAAAAAAGAGAACAAAAACTCTATCGGGCTTACCAGAATACTTACACTATTGGCTTGCGATACTGAATCACCAGCAGTGCCAAAGAGTGTATTGGAGAGTCCTGCGAGTTGCAAAGCAGTAGGGCTTGGCCCTGGTGCTGCCTGATCCGGGATGCTCACTGCTATTGGCCCGCCCGTGGAGCCTGGGGCAGCCCCTAGGCTCACGTTGGGGGGTGGGGCTGTCTGTTGTTGTTGTTGCCCACTGACTGGATTTTGTTGCTGCTGTGAACTTGGTGGTGGAACTGAGCCTGGCCCCTGAGCTGATCCTGGTCCCTGCCCTGGTCCTTGTCCTTGCAGGTGCTGACTGGGTGTCAGCCCCCTGACCACACCTGCTGCATTGGGTGTTGGTGGTGGTTGGGATGGAGGAGGGGTGGGCTGTGACACTGGTACTGACACTGGGATCTGTGCTGCTGGAGCACTCCCTGGCTGTGAGGCTGGCTGTCCCTGACCCTGGCCCTGAGGCTGGGCCGGCGGTTGGCCCTGCTGTTGTCCTTGGGGCTGCCCTGGTTGGGTCTGAGGGCGGGCATACATCTGTCCCCGCACCACAGCCGTTGCAGTGGCTGCATTAGGTAAGACTGAGTTGGGAGGTGCTGGAGGACAAGGAATTCCTAGTGCATCGTATGCACGGCGCATGTCCGATGGGGATGGACTGGGTTGCGCATTTTGCACTGGTGGAGCAGTTGTGGCTGTAAATTTAGGGGAAAACAATGTTATCCATGTTTCCACTATGAAATGGTGTATTGGTGCTGGCAAAGATGAACTGAAGGCAAATATATGTATGTGTTGGACTTGGACCTCATTAATGAAGAAGCTTAATACAGTATCCCGACCATGAATCACCGTCAAGAATGTCCTCAAAACACCATAATACCAAATGAGGGCAAACTGATTATATTATTATTCAACAGACATGGACAGATGTAACTGATGGGGAAGCCCCCAACACATCACATTAAAGAGCTCTGACACTAATTTTTCAGTGGCAAAAGCAGCTTTGAAAACAAACCTTAAATAATCCTCTACTGCAAACTGATTACAAAATTATGAATCCTGAAGCGTACGTTTAATTTTGTGGAAAGCTCCACATACTGAATTCTTACATTACTGATGCCCCGTCCCTCCTCACCACACATAAACGCCCCTTCAACACCAAGTCATATCTCTCTCTGAAACATGTCAGCTAAAATTCCTCTATCTTGCCATGCAATAGCTGTGTCAA
>JYFJ02003555.1:0-25000 GCA_000934665.2 Catajapyx aquilonaris | reverse complement strand
AGACAATAGGCAACGTAGGCAGATTTCATTGTATATTACCTAGTGAAATAGAGAATCTGTAGGACAGCTTTTTTGTTTCGTGAATCCCAATACTCTCTGATTCACATAAGTCCGAACCTTTTTGGATATTCATAGGCCCGAAAGAAGTACCCCCCATGCCGGGGCCTACCGCTCCTCACAACAAAATGTGCAGTTTGTGTAGTGCTGCAGCTACCGCATGGGCTGCCCATGATAATTAGGCATTCAAATTGCATGTACCAGCACTGTTTCTTCGAGAAAGCCAGCGATACCAGGGACTAAATTTGCTGCGGCTCACCCCCTCGGGGTGCATATCCAAAAAGGTTCAGACTTACTAACGTAAGTCTGAACCTTTTTGGGTCAGAGAGTAATCCGTGCAAAGGGTGCATAATCAAAAGTGAACTATGAACTTGCACAGTAGGCATATGTTGCAGTTAATATATTAGATATTTCAGGCATGATTTTTAGAGCAAAGTTAAATTAGGCCCTAATTTTAAGGTTGCGTATTGTTCAGTAATGTCAGCATTTAATATAAGCGATGGGTTTGCACTCATGCTTACCCTAAAAACACTCCATTTGGAGTGATATAACACAGCACCACTACTATAGCAAAATCACTAATTATTGAATTCTATATTGCTATGGCTCAATAATATCAGCTCCATAAACTGGGCGTCATCTAGTGATGCCAATAAAAACTTGCACTTTTTCAACAGCTCTACCTCCATTCCAGCTACTTTCACAATTCTAGCCTTCAATTTTCTCAAACACACTGTGCCACGTCTTTTGCATCAAAAATTTTGCTTCACGAAGCAAAACAGTTGTCCTAATGTTCCATTCCCATATCTGTGTCAGACAACTCTTTGCCTGTTCCAGCACTATTGTCCAGAAACACGCCTGATAACAATGGCTCCCAGATTCAAATAGGCGCAGAAGCAAATTCACCTGCCCACAGATATGAGAATAGGCCATAATGATTTTCCAACTCACTTTCATAATATCTTTACCTTCAAATTGACCTTAGCAGATTTTTGGGTTCCATGTCCCAAAAGTAGCTCAGATTTGATGTACCCCCAACTTAAGTTACAATCCGGGGGCTGAATTCACTAAATGTTGAGAGATTTTTATTGTAACGTTAGTTCTAAACTCACTGATGCTGCAAGTGGTGGAACCTGTCCCATTCACCATTGTTTGTAGCTGCTACAAAACATTTGAAATACATCACTTCAAGAGGTATTGTAAGAGGATGTATGAAAGGTTGCTGTGTATCTGTTCAGACAGTCTGCCATGTCCTTGCAGCTGCAATTTGTGAAGATGCACGGATTTTCCCCTTCTCTAATATGTGAATGCTGGTCTTGCTGGTAGAAAAGATGGAGGTGGTGGTGGCCATTTCAGCTCGTTTAATAATGAAGAGAGGAAGAAAGCAAGTGAAAATGGAGGTGGGAAGGATGGGTGGGGGCTGCGTGGGGGCTGGGTGGGGGGAATGGGAGAAGACCTACCTGTGCACTCTTTTAGTTATGATAATAAAGCGTGTAAAAATCTAGACAAATCTGACATGCTGCCAAATTGCGAGGTATTAAGGCTACGATGAATATTTGTCTATCTCTGCTGTAAGTATTTCTGTATCACTTCTAATAATCTTGTAGGTCGATGAATCCAGCCCCTGAGTAAACGTGTGACAAACTTCCCATGCAATTCACATGGAGTGAACTTGAAACATGGAATTCCTACCAGTGTCTCTGAGCTTACTTTTGGAACAAACACTAATACATTTCAAGCACCTTGCATGCCTCATTGCAATACGAGAACTTCTATAATTTAATTGATGAAATGTAATGTTGTAATATATGCCTATTTTTTGGGGTGTGCAGATGAAGTACATGAGATGCAATCAATTTCCCTGCACATAACACCAGTGACAAAATGTAGTACTCACCCTTGAGACAACGTTGTGGGCTGACTTAGCCATAGCCTGCATCTGCCCCTGCGAGGTAGCAATGGTGTTTCCCACCATTTTCCCCTGCTGCTGTTGCTGCTGCTGGACGAGGTGAGCCAATGCTCCAGGATGAGCCACCCTGGCCACGGCAGCTACTGAAACAGGCCCATCCACAGGTGTAGGGGTGCCAGTTCCAGACCTTCCCCCGCCCCCACCGGGAGTCCCCACTGAACTGTTTGAGTCCACACCCCCATTCTGCATGGCCCCTTGGGGTGGTTGCTGGGAAGACACCACCACCACAGCCCCCCCACCATGGTTGCTGCTTCCCCCACCCCCTCCTCCTACTGCATTCGGGCCACCCCCGGGTCCAGCCCCAGGGCCGCCCCCACCCCCTGGACCTCCCCCGCCACCAGTCGACTTGCTGGGCTCTATGCTTCCCCATGAGGCTGATGAAATCAGCTCATCAGGGAGGTCCTTCTCCAGGTCAAAGGCCTGGTCGCTGAAGAAGTCTGGACGCACACAAAAAGCGCTGGTCAGTTCTGAGGGTGTATAATTGCGATGGTTTCACTTCTGCACAAGCAGTAAAGAGGTAGGCTTGGGATCAGGGTGCAGGATAATATCAAGCATTTAATCCACTGCTACTGCAGGCCCTTAATTAAATATACAGCGGCATCTAAGTTAAAATCGTCACACATCTATGTTCAAGTCCACAGTAACATAATATTAAGGTGTCTTTAAAAAGCTCCAAGTTGGCTCCAAGGCAAATATTTATTATCAACGAGTCACCCGAAGAACTTTAAAGCAAGGTTTCCTTCTGAAGGTAATAGTTTTTGGCAGCTACAAATCTCCTCCAGAGAATGCAGACCTTACTGAAAGGCAGAAATATGGATATAGCAGACCTGCAGACCTGCACATGTGAAAAAATCCATGTCACTGCAGGCCTTCCATAATATCCAGGCTTCAGTCTCATACAGGTGCTTCCAGGATACTGACTGTCAGTGGAGGCAAGCAATGTAAGGGCACCCTCCTATTAAAACCTAGTATGAAGCTAGCCCTACAGCAAAAAATTTGTCTCCATAATTCTTGACGGCACTGTTAAAATTCCTTTTTACAACCTCATGCTGTCAGGCATTGGGACAGTCTAGTAGTCTGATAAGAATCCATATTTCCCTTTCACTGCCTACACCCAGCTATAAATAATACCAACTCCCAATATTTGGTTTCACACTTACTCACATTAAGATTTTACGTGACCCAATATAGTGAAACAATTGATACTACTTGGCAGTGGTTACTCTAAAATTCAGCATTACTCATAACACTCGGCACTATAACAACTTCCTTAATGAGAATTAATTGCTGAACGGACATGGGTGCAGGACGTAAAAATGCATCTGTGAAGAGTTCAGTCATGATTGCAATATAACGCAGCAACACTCACTCCTCAAAATCTCTTTCACATCTTCAAGTTCAGGTGGCAACAGGCAGAATTTGTTGTTAGTCAATGACAAAGGGCCCCCCATATTATGAAAAAGGCCCATTCTGATCAAGCACCAATTCACCAATAATACATCCAATCAATGAACTGACTAAGAAGTTTCCTACAGTTTAACATGGTTAATATTTTGTCATGTGTATAAAGCATGGTCAGGCTGTGAAACAAGTGCCTTGATGTTCTTGAATGCATGTGAATTTACGTAACTCTACCAACATCTTTGCCTCACTTCATTCCACAATTGTGGAGCTGTCACATGACCTAATGGCAACCAGGCCTGGTCTGTGGAAGGTGGATGGGTGCTTCAATTTTTACACATCTACTGTCTCCCTAAAGCCTGTTTCACAGACGGATGTTGCAGCGTTTGTAACGCACTACAGGAATGTTTTCGCACATGTTTTCACACATCTCGTCACGTCATAGTTGTTGCCGCCGACTAAGGGGCAGAGCGTGCCTCAATCGCCATGATTTGCAGCGGGCTGTAAAAAATGACGCCAGGAGATGTGTGAAAAAATTTCTGTTACACGTTACAAATGCTGAGACGTCCATTTGTGAAATCCAAATCAGACTGTACGGAGATGAGACCTTACAACAACCTCAGAATTTTTTTTCTTCCATTTACTGGCAATTACAGCTACTTACAATTGACCTGCAGCTTTCATTCCACCATTGTAGCATGCAATCCTGTCCTTATAATCATATTTTTCCTGCTGGCTTTATTTCAACCAGATTATATGATTGCATATGACTCTAATTCAGAATCCGGTGCGTTACATCATAATTTACTATGGTGCCTGCTTGAATTTTGAAAGATTTCAGACTGAAAAAAGAAAAAAAAATAACGTGTTCTGCCTCTGCACCTCCATCAAGCCAAGTCACACTGGTACTTATTTGCAGTTTGTTATTACATTTGCAGTAAGTTGTGAGCCTTCTTCATCACTTGGTCCAATTATAAAAAATTTATAACTGATTCCAGAATACGGGTTTACATCATTAAAAATAATCGTCATGCTACGTACATACAGAATCTGAAGCATACTAAATGGTCATATCTCCATCGTCACCATCACTGCAATCCCAACACAAGACTAATGAACTAAAACAGTCTCCTCTTCCCCAAACTTTACGTCTCAGTGGAACCATCTGAGATATTGCCAGCAGTTATGAGAAAAATGTGTAACAGCACATTTCCCAAACCCAAATGGAAACTGCATCTTAGTGAATATGCCATACTGGCACCAAACCACCACGCTATAAAATATTGAAGTAGATCCCTCAATATCACAAAGGATAAAGACTGCATGACCCATCTGTAAAATTGTAAAACAAAAAAAAAAAACGTTCCTTTCCATTAATCGTAATGCATGTAATTTGTTAGCATGGCATTTCTGGACACTTTTTTCTTTCATCCTAGAGCAGCGAGCGCCAGCAAATCCTTAAAACTAAAATTAGTGCTGAAACTCTCCATAAGTAGGCTCTTTCAGGTGTGCTTTTTAAATTTCCCTTGAAATGCTATTTTCCGAGACACACAATGCTAAAAAAAACTTATACAGTTTAATACTAGTGTCACTGACAATTGGGTGCAAAAAAATGCAGGTTGGGTCCTGCTGAATTGCAAGAAATGCAGAGTGCCTGCAAGTATGAAAAATCACTAGTCATCAGTACCATAATCAAATTCACGGCTTTACAATGGTGCACAGTCATCACCAGCATTCAAATCAATTTCTCAACACCATAGTCTTATAATACAGTACTTAGGTACAGACACTCCCTGCCCTTTTGCATGAGCTTACTAGCTCTCCCCGACCCAGGTAGGGGTTCTGATTTGGTGCTGCTGTAGTTCCAGTCCCCAAGTCGGTTCAGGCAGACAACCCTGTGAACTGCACTTGATCCGTAGCACTGATGGACAACTCCGCGTACGTGCTCCGGATCCTGCTGCAGTGCAAACAGACATACGCCTGACTACCTTGGGAACTATGAGTGACAGCAATGCCACATCAGAACCCCAACCTGGGTGGGAGAGTACAACTAAGCTCACATGAGTCTCCATAAGGCTGAGGTAGGAGTGTCAGGGAGCTGCTCACCACTACCGGCTTCATAAAGTTATTCATTCCCCGCAGCTATAAGAAATATTTCTTTTTCATTCCGTAATGACAGCTTACAACATAAAATAGTTTAAATTCCGCATTACAGTAACCTTGCGATTTTCGTGGGTGCCAATTACGTGAAATCATATTCCCTCATGTTACTATTTCTTCTCGTGCACTGTATAGGCTGGTGTTTGTAACTTTGTCCCTGAGTCCCCACCCCTGCAAATCACCCCCTCCCCACATTCTTCAGCTGGGCTCACTACTCCTACTACACTCCAGAGCAGTTCCTCAATAGCATTCATGCAGGATTGAGTTCAGACACCCACCCTGGCCTACTTGGAACTGCATGGCACAGTGGGAAGGAGAGTGACAGATGTCAGAGGTGTGGACAGTGGTTGAACTTGGGATGCACTTTTTGAATGGTTGGTTGGGTGCGGGAGCCAAAGCAACTGCAGGCTCCCTGGAATAGGCTAGGGTGAGAGGGAAAGGGATTTTTGGAGTGAGGGAGGAGACAGGAGAACCACGAGAAAACCCAACACGACAACAGAGCGAACCTCTTAATACATTTTCCATATGAGAAAGTGTCCTCTGTCCGACCAGGAGATCGAACATGGAGGTGGAAGGCTGTGACGTTAGCCATGATCTCAGTGTGCAGCCTACACCTGCCCATGCCAGCCCATACAGAGAAACGCAAACCACACGATCACCAAGTCAAAATTGAAGTATTTTAAAAAAATAGGCTAAAAACCTTTGTTTCAAGGCATGGTTTTGAGTGATTAATTCAAATTAAAATGTACCATGCAACCATGCGTTCACCTTTCAATGAACACTTGAAATTCTATTTTGAAATATCACAAGTTAAAATTTAACCCAGCCTGGTATGAAGTTACGAAGCCAATCCTAATGCAGTAATATTTCTGGCGAGCCACACCTGACAGGGTATATTTGTTGTTTTCAAAAAAATGTTTCAAATTAATTTACAGTGCGTGAACTTTTTTAAAAAGCTTCTCTTTGTGTGAAGCACATTTGCTGACTTGAACATAAATATGCACAATACACTACAACACTAATGAAATAAACAGAACTAACATTATGTTTGGCACATCCAGAACATGCACATACAATAGTCATGTTGCAATGACAACAGATAGATGCATGCATGATCCATTGCAAATCTTGCATGGAACATGTGGCTCATGGCTTTGTTTACTAACATAGGCATCTGCAGGCAGTTATCAGCATTTAAAAAATAACTAAACCTTGCTTGCCATTTAAAAATGACACTAAATCACAACTCAAATGTCCCATTAGCAAGGACAGTGAAGTTGGTACATATCAAACAGTTAATTCAATCTCTAAGGCAGCAGTCTTCAGACTTTTGTTCTGTGGCTCTTTTCTCTCTCATTCCCTCTCTGTAACTCTGTTGTAATCCTACCAGCACTGTCACTGCGTTTACAGAGCAACACAGCAGCATTACACCCTGTTCCTCCACATTAATATATCAGCAAACTACCTTTAAAAAACCCTTCCAACAGGCACACAGAACACTGGTTGAAGTCAGCTGGTCTAGAAAATCCATGGTGGCGCAAAAAGAATTTTATCCAGCAGTTTGCAATTTAGGGCTGAATCTTCGATGTATCGCGCAAACCTGCGGGAGGGGCGCGCAAACGGGCTGCCCGTTTGCGCGCCCCTCCCGCAGGTTTGCGCGATACATCGAAGATTCAGCCCTAACTCTCTATGCATTCACAACACGAGTTTGTTAACACGTTCTGTACCGCACGTACCACACATGACTATATTATGAATATATGTAAAACAAAACTGAAAACTCACCTGATGCGTCAGACGAAGTGGAAAATGCGTCCGAGAGTTTGGGTCGCTTGCTGGGCGGCCCATCGACACCTAAGTGATCTGCCATGGCTGTCAATTGTGCCTCCACACCTGGCACAGACCTCCAGGCTTTTCTCCAAGCCTAGTAACACAAAATTGGAAGGTATTACTCAACTGGCCGCAAAAACCTTCACAAAATCAAGTGTTCTGTCTTGGACCTGGGCTCATAGAAAGTTGTATCGGAGCACAATGTCCACCTCTTAATTTCTACAAGAGTATGTACCTCGCAACGTGGATATGATAATGTGACGCACTGACTTTTTTGTGGAGAGTGAATCTTGGCCAAAAACCGATGCAGATATCCATTAACCACTGTGAATACTGTCAAACCCCTTTCATGAGGCAGATTACAAGCAATCTAACTGCGATCCACTACATTCAAATTGTAGTTTTTAGAGTAGCCATAGAAATTAAATGTCAAAAAACCGTAACAAATGGCTTGAGCACAATGGTAAGGTAAGCCTACATTCAGAAATGTAGCTTGGACTTTAATGTAAATAATGATCCTTAAAATGTAAAAATTACACATTCGCTTCTAACCGCAATGCATAAATGACTGCTTTTATTTTAACGAAGGTAAAAAGGCTTGTTAATAGCAACATGGGTTGCACTTATCCCAATGAAAATGTTGCAAATTCAAGTTTTTTCTTGCTTGACAACTGTTGTTGCAGTCAAGCCCTTCACTTAACTTGGCTTTTCACAAGCGGTTCAAAACATCGCTCCATTCCGTTTACGCAGACCTGTAAACAGTGCTATCTTGTAACTCCTAATGCCAAAGCACATGCATGCAAAAGTTCTAATTCAATTATTACAGATAATTCCGAGCCAGTTGTCCTTAATACGGATTGCGTTGAAAGGCAATGGCACTACCTACTTATTTCAAATCACAGCACTGTATCCTGTCATTACATTCCCCGATTATGCAGTGGTTAACCGATATCCCAACGAACACGATCAAATGCTAATCATTAACTAATTTCACGGTCACTTCTTTGCCTTAAATCAGCCCAACACAGCTGAAGGACTCGCCCCTTAGGGAGCCAGGCCTAGTCACTTCACAAAGCACTGAATTCACTTTCAGGGAGAGTTATCACTGGTCACTCACTTCACTTCACAATTGCGAGGCACACACCTTGTCAAATTCACACTCGTTTCATAACACACAATGTTCAGCATTGCATCAACTCGTTGAATCCCACTGTACGATGATCACAAATTCTGCTGTTGCTGCAGGCCCCAACTTTTATCAAATTACTGTCGACAGAGAGAGAAAATCTCCAACTCTGGTCCAAACACTACTTAAATCTAAGCACATTGTAACTACACGCTGAGGCTCAACTCCCAAATCTGTCAGGTTTCAAAATGCTGGCTACACTCATTCTGCACAAGTTCCCTCGTGCGATAACCACAACCTGCTCTTTAACAATTATTATGATGATGAGCATCACAAGTGCCAGTGAAACGCCAGCATCCGTTGGCTGTCGCAGTTTTCCAAAATGCAAGCCTCGGGTGCATACAGTGTCATGTCTGCTACGGCTACACAGCCCCACATCTCAGCAACCCCAAGCATCATTGAAAATGAGCCCCCAGCATCCCTCATCTCTCCCAAATGAAAATCCATTCCCACTGTGCTATACCTTGGGAATCTTGAGTGTGTCTCCTCAGACGCGCGCGAAACTCCTGGGCGGCCCCGTCCTATGTGGTGCCGCCGTCGCCTCCGTCGCCTGGACCGACGTCCTCTCCTCAAGGCACATCTCGCCCTCTCAACTTTAAAAACCGATGCTGCAGTTCTCCCCTCCTCAATAATCTCAAACCCCCGGAAAAAACCGAATCCCCCAAAAAAGTGTGTCCTAAGTTGCTCCGAATCAAGACCTGTCCGGAGGTCTAGTAGGCCTGGGATACGGCTTCATATCTCACTGCACTATAGGGCGGGGAGACTAGGCTGGGCTGGAGTTGTATAGAGGGGGAGCCGAATTAAAATTTTTTTGGCCCCGAGGCCGCCCCCGGGCCAGGTTTCCAGTTCCGGCACTGCGTCGGACAGTCTCTCCTATCCGCCTCTTCCCTCCTTCCCGCTGTCCTATCCGCGGATCCTAGAACCAGGGAAGAGCGGGGCACCCCAAGAGTTTGTTCCCCCGTTTTCCCCCCGCGAAGGCTCGTCCCCACCGATGCTCAAAATGGCGGCCTGTTGATGAAAAGTTTTTCTACGCTTGTCACAGAATTTCCGACTATTAATGAGCCTAACGCCGCTGCCCCCCTCCTTCCCGGCCAGTCCCAATCCGGCCTTCCCATTGGCTGTCGCCAGTCATGTGACCTGAATTCTGACTCCGGATTGGCTGCTTGGGAGGCTCCAAGCACGAAGCGGCCCCCCCCTCTCGGTACGGGGGAGTGACGTCACACGGAGACGCCCGAACACTGGAAAGGACCCCCAAAGGGCCAGGAAATAAGTTGCTCAGAATTGAAAGATTGGGATCGTCCGAGTCGCGGTCGGGACGCGTCAAAAAGAAGACGCGGACCGGTACTTGCAACCTGCCAGTGCAGAACCTAAGAACCACGCTAATGTGCACTATCGTTTAAAATCAAAATTAGCACGTTAAGTACACAAACAGTCCGCTGTAATATATGGCTGCAATTATACACAAGCTGAGCATATGTTTCAAATGCAAAATGTTTTAAAAATTGAACGGAAATTTCGCACACATTGATATTCAATACGCGTAATTAGTGTGCGAAAATTAGTATTGCAGGCGTCTGATGTAAGTCGAACTATGTGCACAACAATGATAGCCAAACAGACATTGCCTGGTTGCATCAACAGTCCAGATACAATGTTAATAATACTGATGCAAAATGTCCTAGGCATATCCGTCAGATTTTTTTACATATTTGCATAAAGTAGTACGAACACTGTTAGTTATTTCGGCAGCAATATGTATGCGATTACCGCCTAATATAGTGGCGGACTAGTTGATTGTTAGGGGCTGAATTTTTGCCCTTATTTCGCACCCTACAAGCCGGAGCCCGCGAAAATGATAGGAGCGTACTCGTAGAAGAGCCGATACTATCCAATACCTGGACCAAAGTAAATTGCTGGACGAAGGTAACAACTAACAAGTGTAATTTCACCTCGGAGTAATCCCATGCAGAAATGGGGGCACAAAGGAACGAAATGCGCCGCGAATGAAACAATGCAAAGTGTTTGAAAAAACGAGAGATGCAAATGTTGTGCCTTTTCGCAATGTAATTTATGTCATCTGAAAGTTACGGCATAACTTATGTCAAAATTAGCCGAAAATTCGACCTTTTGTTTACATCACTTTCTTATACACACCAGTTTGTACCGGTGTGTCATATGTGTATGTAAAGCAAATTCAGCTTTTTCAATGTCGCACCTGACATAATGGCACCTGTCATCGCATGAAAATTTTGGCGCTAGACATTCAAAAAACGACTTACATAACTTACAGTTAGTTTATCGAGTAAATTCCTTCATCAGCCGGTTCTTCATACCGGACGCTACAAATAGACCAGTAAGTTTCAGATTCCAGAAGTGACAAAACTTATCTCTTGCAACTGATCATCTGATCCTCTTTGTCAGTAAAATCCCATGTCAAACCTCTAGTAAACCAGTTGTTACTTACAAGCCAATGAACCAGCCTACCTTCACACCACCATCCATCAGTCTAAATGAATTTCGCCTGTTCCCACGAATCTCCCCACATATGCAACAATCCACCATACTCTTAACAGATCCGGTGACATCTGGCCAAAGGAGCAGTCGGTACATCTGGGTTTTATAGACAGGGCGGTCTTAAGTAACATCTACAAGGGACGCCCTGCTCGGCCCCGACTTGTTATTGGCTGATTGGACGTGCACGTGACGACGTTTACATCGCAATTGGTCAGTACAATGTATGCGTGGGTGTACTAGAAAAATGTGTTTATCCAGCATAGTTACATATTGGCCGGTACCATTGAGTAATTTCGCTTACTAGCTGAACATTCGTAGTAAACAAACTTGACCTCACGCAACATAACAATAATAATAAAAAATGCCCCCTTTGAGTAAAAACGGGAAATTTTCTGCAGGTGCGTAGACGCATAAAAAAACGATGCATTTAAATAGGGGCAGGTGCGTTACACCCAGACAAATTTTTTTCCCCCTGCCACCCCTCCTTGTATTTTTGTTCAGTTTTATCCCAGGACGCAAACTTGCACATGGTATGCTAGGCCAAACAATACGTGAGCGGCGGTTCAATGTCAAGGTTGGACCATGTGATAAGTGACGTCACATTTAAAGGGCCGAAAAAGCAAACATAAACAAAAAAAACGAGTGAGAATGCGGTTAACTACGATGTTAATGAGGAAGTTAAATGTGATTAAATATGTTTAACAACTTAATTTTAAAAAATGAATAATTAAATACCGGGCTGTTTCAGAAATTAATGGGGTCGATTCGGAGCGCGGTTTCAAGTTAATTGCGATTAAGTTAATTGTAATGACCGGTTAATTACGGTACTGGCTCGTTCTAGCTCGAATTTTATTACGGATATTGAAAGTTGATACAGCCACAGCGAATTTGGTACGCGAATTAAAAATTTAGGTACCAAGTTCATTAAGATAAATGCAATTTAAACTCTAGAAAAGAAACATTAATTACTCGAACCTCAGTGCCCCTGAATTTTTAATTCGGGTGCAGGGGGCACTAATACAGTCCCGTTGAATTTATCCAATTGTAATTTCACGTTTTAGTTAATTAATTCTCCAATTATATCCAGTTTTCCATGCGGTATCGATAAGTGCGTTATGGCACTTTCTATCACCGAGTTTTTCCTTCAGCTTGAAAATGAATTTTTGGGGCAGATCATTACATTGCGGCTACTTGACGAGCTCTAAGGGGCTATCGGCAGACTGAACATTACCGAACATGAATGAACATAAACGCCAGTGACATTAAATACCACTTCAGGGCTGATAATACGATCCGCTCTGATACGCCGTCGCCACCTGGAATCCACACCTACTTTTTCCAATCGCTTTTTGCAGAATTAATTCATACCTATTGCCACACCATTTTTGCAACTATTTGCGTGTTTAGCATAGGTAGGCATGTTATACATCTTGATAATGTAGTCTAAATGCGATTTGTGGGGTAGTTAAATTAGTATTAAATAAAATCGAGTTGGCGTCTTCACGCCGCCGCTGCAGAAGTGAAATGCTAAGGTTTGACGCCGTGCTTTCATGTAATGGCGGCTGGTTCGAATGAAGGATGCGGATGGAGCGAGATGTTCAAAATGTAATAGTAATAGTGTCCTGTAATAGTTCCAGAATTACAGAAATGAGCTGCAAATGCAACTGGTGCTAATCTCGGTTGGCCTATATTTTTTGGGTAATAATTCGGGGCAGTTGGCCCAAAATGCGGAGAAATTCGTAACAAAACTATTCTTTGCAGGGACGTGATTCTTCTGTGAAATAAATTTTAACTATAAATTGTAGGGAATGTTTCATAATGGGTGTAAAAATCCGTAGGCAGCATGAACTCAGTACTGTACGTCGTTACCGTATGCCTTACGTTTTCTGGACATATAGGGACCCCCCCTCGAATCAAAGCCTATTACAATAATTTATTGTTTCCCCAAATTTGTAACCGACATACGCGTATATTGTCTGGAAACCTATACACTGTTATGAATCTATAGTCTACACCGGTCTACACAAAAATATCTAGGTTACAGGTTACAGTTTACACACTGTATTCTCCGAGATGAAAGTACGTGTCATTTTTCACAATCCGTACATTTTGCCTGTAGTGTAGGCTACTGAAAATGTTTCATGAGGGATATGCGAAAGCTAAAGAATGGTCCTTATAGAGCTTAAACTATACTTGCCATATGCCAATTCCATACATGATCTACTCACTTCCTTTAATATGAAATAAATTGTAAGTGTGGCATATAGGCTATTCTGAAACAGTCAGTTATGATTGGCGACAGGAGATATCTATAGAATGAATATTGTGCATTTTTAAAGATGGCATCATAAATTATGCATGTTGAAAGTACATTATTATATCATTCTTTATCTCGTAAAGGCTTACACGATCATGTAACAGTAGATATCACCCGGAGATAAATGCCACTTTTCCCCACACGTTGGAGTGCCCACGCAACTTATATTTTCCCCGCATGCAGGTGTATATGTATGTAAACATCTTAATGACACAAACTTATAGTGGATTTTAAACAGAAACACCTTAAATTACGATTTGTTTTCAAGAATCACTCAATTGATCGCGGCTACTACTAAGTTATCATTCCCCGCAAAAGGGGCTTTGTGATTATTTTAACAGTCGGAATATGAAAAAAGCACAATTCCTTCTGATAAATATCGCCTACAACACGCAAGGATATAGCGCAATTAAATCTAGATAGTTTCGAGAATTCGGCACAACTTGCCCGAGAAGCAACGCGATATGCAGCATGATTTATTGAGATGATACACCTTTTTAAACGAATGTTTACGAGTGAAATCTGAAATGAACGGACGGACTTCAAAGTTTATCTTTAAAAACAGGTGCTAAAACTGAGGCATGGCTTATTGCTTTATCTTCCACAAAAGAAAGGACAAGAGTCCCATACCCTAATATAATTATTATGCGCAACTTATACGCCACGGCGAAATCTTATCAATATTCTGTAGTCCATATTCGGCTATTTCATATTTAGCATTATACCATAGATAAATTCTACTCAATTACCACTGTAAATCATCATTAAATTACTGCAAGTAAATACTCGATGTTGAAGACAGCCTATAATAATAACTACACGTTTAAATGCTGCGCGCAGAATCTAAATTGAAATTAATGGTATTTTAATAACGCATGGTGCCCCATTCTTACTAGACAAATGATTAGACTCCAAATATGACGTCAAGTGTTACATTATGATAATCACATTTAAGTTAAATAGCATCAATAAATGCGATGTTTAAATCCATACGATTGAATATGGAAGTTGGTCAACTTGTAAGAGCTTTGGAAGGCGAACAAAAAAATTAGCAGGTCAGAGTTCAAAGATAACTAGCTTCAAACATCAAGAAAAAGAACATTTAATTTCTCAGTACCAAATCTCCCCGAATTTTTAATTCGGATGCAACACCATAAAACTCAGTCCCGTTGACAAATCACAACCATTATTTTGCAAAAACACCATCTAATTTCCGAATTATAAAGATAAATCGAGGAGGTATCGACAGACAAACTACACAGAATTTCCATCCCTCGTATTTCCCCCGTCTTTGAGCAAACTTTTGGAGTAGTTTCTCTCATTTTCCAATTATTGTCCATTATCAGAAGGTCATACCCTGGTCTTCCCCTGCTAATAAGACATACACGTTTCTAAAACGTGCCAAAATATGATTAATTCCGGTTTCAACATGGATAATACCAGGCAGCTGTTCACGCCGTCGCCACCTAAAATCGATCTGAACTTTAGAAGGAGTGTGTCTTTGCACACTTTTCACGCACAAATTCCAGCTCGTTATGCAATCAAAATATTTTTGCAAAAGCACTCAAGTCATATTGCATGAAGCATGCTGGTTACAATGTAGGTTCATGTTGCGGCTTTGTTTTAAATTCAATAAAAGTGACTGCTGAGAGCTCCACGCCGTCACCGGGGAAGGATAACTCTGTAAGGTGACGCCGCCCACGATTAACTTACACTTGCAGGAGACGCGGGATAGTTGCAAATAAGTAGAGATAAATGTGATTTTAAAAAGCGTGGTTAGCTGGAAAGAAACGGTATGTGTTCCTTAAAATCATAGGACAAGGTTTTGCAGGATTTTCATGCCTAGCTGCCAACATTGGTGAACATTGGTGTAGTTTGTGACCTAATCACCATCACTTATTATGTGGGCTGTTTCTCCCCCAGCTATCTTACCAATTATGGGCATTTAAAAATAATTAACTACACTACTTGATGAATCCAGAAATAATAATGGTGAACCTGTCTTGCTGTACATGTTGTTAATTTCAGGCCTATCAATTACAGCAAGAGCTCTTGATTACAGGTACAAAAATACCAGCCTTATACTGGGTGACCTTTTGAGCCACTTACAAGATGCCTGACAACATATCTGAGGCGAGCCGAGGGATAATTATTGGGAGGTGGGAATGTGGACAAAGTGCCAGTGAGATCGCTGTTGCTCTCCAGGTGACAGAAGAGGCTGTCCAGCACTGGATTCAGGTCTTTCGTGAGCATGGGGTAGATGGTCTGAGAGACCCCCCCAAGGCAAAGACAAGGCAATGAAAGACCACACCTTAGTAGGACGTGGTTATGGATTTAGACCCCTGTTCAGTACCAGTATGCCATCACGTTTTGAAGTCAAGTGCATTGTGGAGGTGCCTTTTTGAAATGTTAAAAAAATTAGTGTAATGTAAAATGATATGTTCAAATGTGTTAGCAAGGAAATGACAATGGTGTGAGCAAAGGTGTGAGACATTTTTCATTCTGGTGCCAAATTCTGTGCACGTACCGGCACCAGTAATATAATAGTGCATCATACCCTTCTGGAATTGGTTATTAAAGATACATTCTGTATAATATATCATCACAAGCTAGTTTTTCTATGTGCAGCGGGGATTACAAGGTCAAATTTTGTAAGTTGCAGGTAGATCCAATAATGTCTATCTTTTTCTGCAGAACTGGTCTGCCTTCTTATCATAATTTATAACATGCTTCATAAACTCCATGTCACTCCATGTAGACCTACTACTGTACTCAATATTATTATGATGCTACGTTTTACCATCTTACTTTATGGATACTTACAAGTTTTTATGACACACTTATTGGTCATTAGAATATACAGTAATATGCCATTGCAGAAAGCATGACACTGAAATATTGCAAACAAAGCAGTGCAGTGTCAATGAGCACAAAGTATAGGCTACTATAAGACAATGAACTGCAACAAGTCAGGTTGAAATGTGCTGCCAATTGCCTGAAACTGCTTTGTCAATTAATAGAAAATGTTCATAGAAGCTTTGGTAGATGGTACCCACTACATCTGAATTATTAAAGTGATGTTACTTGAAGTCATGATAGATATGAGGGCTTTTCATACAATATGGCCCAAACATCAGCTCATATCTACATCAATGAAATTCTTTCATATGATACTCAAGAGCTCATGATAAATAGGGGGGGGGGGGGTTGACAGGATTATCGTTAATATTGGTGTTAAGCAAGATTGTCTTGTCTCCACGTAAGGAACTTTATGCAGTGACTTTGACTAACTCCGAAACTACAACAATATGCATCCTGAGATTTAGTGCATAGTCAGTGATGGGCACTAAATTTTTGAATGCAATTAAATACTAAATACTAACTACTGCATACAAATGTAATTAAATACTAAATACTAACTACTGCATACAAATGTAATTAAATACTAAATACTGCATAAGAAAGTATTTAGATACTAAATACTAAATACATCAAAAGTATTTACACATATTTTTGTAAATACATTTCAAATACATTTTTTGTTAATGTGCTACTAATTTCTTACCATCATGCTTTGGATAAAAATAAGAAAACATAAGAGATTTCTACTTTTATATCCATTCTATAATTAGGTTTCAGAATTAAGACTTATGGATATATAAATTAAAAGGGAGTAAGGGAAAGTATTTACGATATGTATTTAAATGTTTATTTAAATACCCAGAAATGTATTGAAATACAGTATTTAAATACAGGAGAACCAATGTAGTTACATCTCTAAATACCAAAAAGTATTTAAATACATATTTAAATATATTTGTATTTAAATACTGCCCATCTCTGTAGCATAGTCAACCAATATCAAATATATTATGCCTCTCATAACATGCTGTTTATGAATGTCCTGCAACATAAGTGTGCATTTTAAAAATAGTACAGTATTACTTGGACTTATGAAATGAAAACATATTAGGAAGGCACGTGGGTGATTTCCAAAGTTGAAACATACTACCAAGGCCAATTTAATGAAAGTGCCTGGTTATGCACACAGTCATGAGTGCAAATAAATCGAGGTAGAAAAGTCTTTGTCTAGAAAAGTCTCATTTGCCCATTGACTATTTGACTGAAAGCTGAGGGTTTATAGTGGAGAGGGTAAAAAATTCACACACCCCTGATCAGGAATTTAACCAACTGTTTTCATTAAGGCCAGGTGACGACAGGGACATAGAGCCGATAGAGGACTTTATTCCATGATCCACCAACCATTATTACCAGCAGGCAGCAGTGCTTCTTCACAGTTGTCGGGGAAAAGCAACACACCCTGTATGCTGGACTCCCACAAATGTTTGTGTACACTGTGAACAGCAAAACATTAAAAGAGCATCACTGGTGAGTCTCTCATGGAACATCAATTTTTAATGCTCTTCTAATGCTCTGCTAATGCTATTGTGATGCTTTTTAGCAACAAAAATGCAGAGCATCACAAGAAAATTAGAAAGCATTAAAAATTGATGTTCCATGAGAGACTCACCAGTGATGCTCTTTTAATGTTTTGCGGTTTACAGTGTACTGATGACATTTTTGCTCAGATGTATGTCAATCAAACCTGCTCTTGATGTGTAAGAAGTACCTATAAGTGAAACACCAGCATACCTGTTCTATACTTCTTTTTTCACTACTTTGGTTGCATATGGTTGACATGAATACTTTCATATCCCTGAGCCTTGTCACTTAAATGTACAATAAAATACACATTCATTTTCTCTGTTAAAAGGTGGATTCCACCCACAGCTCTATCGGAATGCCACACACTCTGGACAACCAAGCATGATAACTATACTGAAGGTAACCTGAGGCTTAGAAATTATGTGCAGTTGTGAGGCCTTGCATAACATAATTTCCAAGCTGTTTCCAAGGTATATGGTACCCCTTTCACATGCATAGTATATGACAATTCCACGTACCTCTAGGTACCCTCAATTATTGCAGTGGGTGTTCCAAAGGGAGTGGATTTCATACGTATAAGGTAAAGAGGTGGGTGAATGTTTTTTTCCCCTCCAGACAGTGAAGAAGGTATCATTCAACCTGTCTCCATTCATTGATTATAACTTCAATGGCCTCTCCCCCTGTATGGGATGACCATGATCGGCATGATGATATGTAATCATGACCAGCATACAGTATAGTATATTAATATCTGATCTACAACATTATTTTTTTAAAAGACCCCATCAGGTCCAGGTGAACCTATGTAGATAAAGATTTGTTAAGAAAAATGACTCGCCTCTTCAGTCCACATCTGTTTCGACGAGCATGCCATTGATGACAGCCTTATTGGGCAATATATCCGCAAGACGAGATGTCCCGGCCAATTTCAGTCGGACGCCGGGCAGCCAGTCGTCCTGGACAAGATGATCTAAGCCGAAGAACGTGAAGCTTGTTCGTTCTAGACAAACGTTCGAAGTGTAGCCATTGCCGCTAATTCCACACAGCTACATTAGATATAACAGTTACATTGCCAGATAGCTACTTATGATTCACTGCTTTTTAGACGAATGTAAACATTTATACGAACCAGTTTTTAAAACACGAATATGCCAAAATTGGTTAAATATTATTAGCAACAGTCATGCAGTGTATGTAAATAGTTATTACTGAATTTTTCTTAGATAGTACAAGGATGCAGGGGTGGCAACATGAACATGACCGCAGTTCAAAATGGCGGCGGTTGTAGCCAAGTCCAGCTCTAAAATCGGACGAAAAAGTCGCCGGAAAGTTATACGGACGCAGAGTCAGGTCTGGAAGCAGGAGGAAATACAGTGCCTGGACTTCCCCACAAAGGTACGGGTACAATTTGCAGTTGTTGGAAAGCTAGGCTGCACTGGGGAGACACGAATGTGGGAAGAGAAAAATTATGTCTCGTGAGGACCACGTGTTCTGCTCATAATAATAATAATAATAATAATAATAATAATAATAATAATAATAATCTATTTGCAGTATGTGTTGGTGTGCAATGCAGGTTTGGGGACTAGCTGCAGCCGGGAGGATCTGATTGAATTCTTCCTTCCTTATGGAGCGATGGAGGCTGTGGCCATGGTTAAAGATAGGCCTTACAGCTTCGTGCAATTTGCTGATGTGGACTCTGCATCTAAGGCCGTGGACAGTGTGAATGGACTGGTGGGATTGCCTGCTGATCCAAGACGGCCCCTTTACCTGGCCTTTGCAGAGAGGAGTTAGTTAACTTTGTATTGTTAAGTTTTTGATGCAGTAGATGAGAATTTATGGGCAAATGACATGGATTGTAATACTGTACAAGCAGTCTTTTGAAAGATAGGACACAGTAGTCTTAACATTATTATTTGATAATCATTATTATCAATATATTTCTGGAATGCACTAAAACTCGTGTGTTTAACCAACCTGATTGACAGTGCCAGATTATGATGATCTATGGAAGGATCAGGAACTCCCAAAAGGCCTTACTCTTCTTGAAGACTTTGTGACACATTGTGAGGAAGAGGAGCTCTTGAAATTGGTTAACAAGCACAAGGAAGAAGCATCAGGTAGAAACCATTATTAGTTATATCACATCACAGGTGATAATTTTGTGTCTTGTTGTAGGGCAGTCATTAAAACATCGCTTTGTGATGCATTATGGGTTTGAATTTCGGTATGACTCCTCGACTGTTGACAAGGACAACCCACTTCAAAGGCAGATTCCTCAAGAATGCAAGCCAATAATTGACCGCCTGTTTGCATGTAAATATGTGACTTGCCCACCCGATCAACTCACCATTAATGAATATTTACCAGGACAAGGTAAGCATGGATTTGCATTAGCCTCTGATAACAAAGGTGCACAAAATTTGTTTGCCAAGAACCATTAGTTAAAATTATTAATGCAATTATTGGACTGGAAGTCACAGTTTTAAAGTAATATCTGATTATAAACAGTGCCATTTAAGAAGTGGTTCACAGCAGATAATAATTGCTATTATCGCATTTGGATCTGCTTTAATACTCGTACATTATCATTGAAATGCTGTGCTACAACCACTCTTGCTTGCTTTAATTCCAGTACATTTTTGCAGGTATTCCACCTCATATAGACACACACAGCAGTTTTGAAGGGCCTATCATATCTGTGTCTTTAGGATCACAGTATGTGATGGATTTTCGTGATCCTGATGGCTGCAATGTTCCTCTACTTTTAACGCGGAGGTCCGTACTTATAATGGATGACGAGGCAAGGTATGTTTGTGTCACCTTTGCATAATTTGTTCTTGGTTATGTTACACAATTTGTTAATCAGTTCTCAATATAAAGTGCAAGTTTCTACCTCACGTTACAAGAGAAGAAATGCTGAGAACGCTACACATTGGAACTGATCCATTGCACAGATATGCTTCATGCTGAACAGGTTTCTCGTATGCATGAGAAAAATGCACTTGATATCCACCATCAGGGCCAAACAATAATATTGTAATGAACAAGATTTTTCTGAATCCATTGTCTGCTATAGTCAGGCCTCACTGTACAAGAAACAGTGTATTTTTTAGACAATTTCCAGAAAAACCTAATCATACTTCATACACAGGCATTGCCTTTAAATATTATTTGTGATGAACAATTAATTTGGATCATTGTATTCGTGAATAGTATAATAATAGTTAATAATTTTAATATGTATCCTCTGATTATTACCAGATACCTATGGAGCCATGGCATAACTCCAAGAAAATCAGATGTAATTCCATCATCAGCAAGAGGCCTGACATTGTCACCAAGAGGCACACGTGTCTCTCTCACATTCCGACTAGTCAAACGTAATGGACCATGCAAGTGTAATTTTCCAAGTCAATGTGATTCACAACAGAATGATCCACAACCGAAACGTACTGATGCCAAAGTCAAACCAGTGGATGAACATCTAGCTAGGCGCCTTGAAGATGTCCATGTGAGAAAGGTTTATGAAGAAATTGCAGGGCATTTCAGTGAGACAAGGCACAAACCTTGGCCCCAAGTGGAAAACTTTGTCAAGTCACAGCCTTGTGGATCCATCCTGATTGATGTAGGTTGTGGAAATGGGAAGTATTTGGGAATCAACTCACACGTTGTAGAGGTTAGTATGTGTTGGTGGCAACAATATTTTCTTATGAATTTGGTTCTAATACTTCATTTCCTCTTTGCATTTTTAGATAGGCTGTGACACTAGCAATGGTCTAATTCAAATTTGCAAGCAGAGAGGATTTCCAGTGTTGATTGGTGATTGTATGGAAATACCAATCAGGTCCCAATCTGCAGATGCATGCATCAGTATTGCTGTCATACATCACCTAGCTACAGAGGCAAGTTTTACTACTTGACACACTTATTTGGCAGTTGTAACTGTTTCTAGAACGGGAAATGCGTGACCTCCTAAACCAAACCATTTGTACCAAAGAGAAGACGTTAAGGGCGCACGATCACGACGATTTTTCCCACTCGCGGAGGCCAAGTTGGGCCGAGGGACGGGTGCAGCGTTGTGTTCGCACCGCCGGTGTGGCCGTCTCGCTGTAGGTGCGGACCTGAAATTGTCACAGCATGGCGACGAAGAGCCAATTGAGCCTCCCGACCAAGGCTCGATCAATTCGGATAAAAATTGTGCGATCTGGAAGGGGAAGAGTTTTTTAAAAACGGGTCGCGGCATCTTGGCTCAGGATGCGAATTTGGGAAGAATCTCACCTTCTCACGATGGCCTTAGCCCTCCTCTTGCTGCTACTCCAAAGCGCGATTTTTTGGGCCGGTGGTTTTTGCGCAAGTAGAAAAATGCCGTCACCCCCGCAACAAGTAAAATAGCCGGGAGGGGGGAACCGGATTGGGATGGTTTTTGGGCTAAATGGGTACGGACGATGCCTGGTGTTCTGCGTAATCGTGGAATGCATACCATAGAGAATATCACTGAATATGACTTATACATTATTTTCCCCGGCAAATGCATTGAAGCGCAGGCCAATGGACGGAACAAATCGACTTGCTTCCTGCGGAAGCGAATCATTGCTATTTTTACTATTTCTTTCCATTTTTGTTGTTGTTGTTGGTGGTGGTGGTGTTATTATTATTATTATGATCGTTAATGATGATGATGCTAATAATGTGGTCACTCGCATGGTACGCGTGGGACCAATTTTTCTGACGCATATGAAACCAAACTTGTCAATCGAGTTCAATAATCCTTATACCCCGGGGGTAGGTAAGTTGGGGGTCCTCCTGCTAATTGCTCCCTTTCTCTGCATCAGCCCATGACCTCGTGCACTTGGATGGCATCTGGGAAGGTCCACACATCGCCCTGGAGGGTCGAAGGGTGGAGCACTTGAGGCGACAGGAGGACCCCCAACTTACCTACGCCCGGGGTATAACGTATAAGGATTATTGAACTCGATTGACAAGTTTGGTTGCATGTGGGTCAGAAAAATTGGTCCCACGCGTACAATGCGAGTGACCGCATTATTAGCATCATCATCATTAATGATCATAATAATAATAATAACACCACCACCACCACCAACAACAACAAAAATGGAAAGAAATAGTAAAAATAGCAATGATTCGCTTCCGCACGAAGCAAGTCGATTTGTTCCGTCCATTGGCCAGCGCTTCAATGCATTTTCCGGGGGAAATAATGCATAAGTCATATTCAGTGATATTCTCTATGGTATGCATTCCACGATTACGCAGAACACCAGGCATCGTCCGTACCCTTTTAGCCCATCCCAATCCGGTTCCCCCCTGCAGCAAGCAAGTGGAGAGTAGGGTTGGTTGAGGTGGGGGGGGGGCTCGGCTGCACTACCAACCGTTCTTCATCAGCGAGTTCTCCCGGCTATTTTACTTGTTGCGGGGGTGACGGCATTTTTCTACTTGCGCAAAAACCACCGGCCCAAAAAATCGCGCTTTGGAGGAGTAGCAAGAGGAGGGCTAAGGCCATCGTGAGAAGGCGAGATTCTTCCCAAATTCGCATCCTGAGCCAAGATGCCACGACCCGTTTTTTAAAAACTCTTCCCCTTCTAGATCGCTCAATTATTATCCGAATTGATCGAGCCTTGGTCGGGAGGCTCAATTGGCTCTTCCTCGCCATGCTGTGACAATTTCAGGTCCGCACCTCCAGCGAGACGGCCACACCGGCGGTGCGAACACAATGCTGCACCCGTCCGTCGGCCGAACTTGGCCTCCGCGAGTGGGAAAAATCGTCGTGATCGTGCGCCCTTAAGGTGCTTTTATTAGCAAATATGCAAACTCAAAGAGGTTACTTTGTCCTCATGCTGTGTAATGAAGATCAGCTCTGATTTAGTTCTCAATGACATCAGTCAAGTCCAATTAGTGCCTGTTTGTAATGCAGTCCCAAAGGCATTGAGTATGGTGATATATATTTTCTGTCTCAAAATAATAATGGCCGGGCAATTATCAATTTCAGAAACGGAGGTGCCAAGCTGTCAAGGAGATCATCCGCATCCTTCGTGTTGGTGGGCAAGCACTTATATACGTTTGGGCCAAGGAACAAGAAATAGAGGAGAAGAGCAGTTATTTAAAGCAGAGCCGGAAGAACCGACGACGTAGGCAAACATCGCTTCTTCTAGAAAAGTCCATGTCTTGCTTGTCTGCTGCAGTGCTACCAAACGCACATGATGGAGATGTGGAGATTGCACAAGAAGCAGATGAAGCCTCCACAGCACCGTCAGATGTAGCAATTAAATTGCCAGTTCACACCAACCGCACTGACTTTGAGCACCAGGATTTGCTGGTTCCCTGGAAGACCAAGCACAAGGGATGCCCAGAGGAAGAGGTGAAGGTGTTCCACAGGTATTACCATGTATTTCAGAAAGGAGAACTTGAGGGTATAGTGAGGGAAGTTGGTGAAGGGCAGGTTGCTGTGCAGAAGAGTTATTATGATCAGGGCAACTGGTGTGTCTTGATTGAGAGGATCCAGGCCTAGCACTGGGTTTAAAGTGGCTTCAGCTAGTTTCAGCTGAATTGTAAGGTGCCAGAGAAAATAACGACGAAACCAGTTATAATCACAAACTTTGTTTGTACTTAAAACGTTGGAGAAGAAATCAGTTTTAAAATGGTACCTAGAGTAAATGACAAGTCAAGATGGAAAAGAATGTTCTGCACATAATATATTGAAATACGAGTAATTATTACCAGCATCATCATGCTGATGTGCATGTTTTCTTGCTCTCTCTTTACATGAAGTTTTCTTTCATGCAGATGCTATTTCTGACATATACAGCCTGTTGTTATTTCAGACTATTTCCATGTGTATATTTTCTGCCAATTTATTGACCAGTTGCTTGAATGATATTGGAAATTTATTATTACGTATTGCCTACCTATTCTGTGATTATAAGAGTACTTCAGTAACAGCTTTCGTGTATTACCCAAGAGTCACATACAGGGTGGTCGGTAAATGGTGCATAAGCTTCACGTAAAGAGATTCCTTGCTAATAGTCCTAGCGGTTCACGACATATTTGCAAAGAAAACTGCATTTTATGATAGAAGCAAGCCGCTTGGCACAGCGATACTTGA